>PVJD01014110.1:0-30649 GCA_004026545.1 Mormoops blainvillei | reverse complement strand
AGCAAGTTGGCACCAGCTGGCTGAGGGAGGCCTCAAAAAGCCCACTGCCTCCATCCCCTCCAGAGGGAGACTTCACACCCGGTGGAAAGCTGGGACCCTTGGGGACTTCTCACAAGGGCATGTGACATTGATACAGATGTTCATGCAGTCCCAGGCCTGACAGTTCCTGCTCAGACACAAAGCCTGTTCCTTCCTCCACCCACCGGAGGCAACCTTGGCCAAGAGGCTCAGGAAACACCTGGCTCCAGGAAAGTGTCCCTTATAAAACCACCTCTGCGCTGGGCTTGAAAGGCTCTGATCTGTTTTCTTCAGTCATTCAGTGAGTTTTTACAAAGTATCGATTATACATTCCTGAAGGTGGGGAGGTAGACAGCACTGGGATCATCTAGAACTCTCTCACACACACATATATTGTAGAAGGAGAGGCAGATCGTAAGCAAACCAGTAAAAGACCATTTCAGAAGGAGATAAATACTAAAAAGAATCTTACACTTGTGTGACAGGAAGTAAGCAGGGCGGGGGTTCTTCAGATGGTGACGTTGCTGAGGAGGTGACCTCTAAGTCGAGATCTGAATAATGGGACAAGCCAGCCAAAGTGAAATCTCAGAGTCCCAGGCAGAGGCAATAGCAAGTGCAAAGGTCCTGGGGCAGCAATGAGCTTGGAGCATTTAAGAAACAATGAGAAGGCCAGTCAGTGTAAGCCAACTGAGCAAGAGGAAGGGAAGAGACGAAGTCAAAGAAGCACTGGAAGGGGGTCGACGGAAGAGGGTAGGTCTTGAAAAGTCAGGGCACGGGAAGAAATTTGGTATTTCTTGTGAGTGCAGTGGGGAGCTACTGGATGGTTTAAGCTTTAAGAGATAGGATCTGTGTTTGCCTCGGGGAAGCTCCGGCTCTGTTTCCTTCTGTATTTGGCAGAGAGATGGGATAAAGGGCTTAATAAATCTCCTCTTCGTTCGTAGGCTTTAGGGACAGAGTGCTGAGGGGTCTGATGGGTGTTTCCAGGTCTCTAGGGGATTCTTGTGATTGGGATCTGCAGCTGCCCCTCAAGACCCTCAGATGCCTGGTAGATGCTATATTGCTTTCCAATGGCCTTCCTAACCAATTGCCACAAATGAGCTGGCTTAAAACAACAGAAATTTACTCTCTCACAGTTCTGGAGACAGAAGTGCAAACGAGGGCGTCGGCAGGGCTTTGATTCCACCGAAGGCTCTAGAGGAGACTCCTCCCTGCTCTTTCAGCCGCTGGGGGCCCCAGACGTTCCTTGGCTTGTAGCTGTGTGCCTCTGATCTCTGCTTCCGTCTTCACATGGCTGCTCCCTATGTGTCTGTGTGTCTCCTCCTATAAGGACACTTGTTATTGGATTTAGGGTCCACCCAGGTAATCCAGAATGATCTCACCTCAGGACCCTTAAGTGTATTCACAAAGACCCTTTTTCCAAATTAGGTCACAGATCTCAAGCCTTAGAACATGGACATACCTTCAGAGGGTGGGCCATCATTCAGCCCTGCAGACCCTAAGAACTGTAGGGAAAAGGAAGGGAACCGAGGATGACCATAGAAGGAAGAGAAATCACACTATTTCCTTTATCACTAAGTGTTCGGGTACCAGCCGTAGTGTGTAATTATGCATCCACTCATCACACATTGATTGAGCACCAGCTGTCTGTCACAGACCATGGGGCATTGAGGACGAGCGCTGGCCAGGGCGCAGTCTTCGCCCTCGTGGGGCACAGCCAGGCGTGTGAAAGCACTTGCCCGCAGTGGGGCTTCCACACACGTTAGCTTCCTCTCCTTCCCGCACGCCTTACTCGGCTGACCGCTTCCTGGAGAAACAAGTCTCGGCGTGAAGGGGACCACTGCACCCGGCGGTGTATCATTAAGCCCTAATAACATGCTGCACGCGGAACAAGAGCTCAGCGGAATCAGAAACCAGAGTGACCCCAGAGGGCAACTAGAAGGGGCACCGTCAACTGATGGGTTAGATCTGGGGGCAGGTGGGAAGGGGGTTCCAAGCTAGAGGAGGTGAGCATTTCGGCAGAGAAGGAGTCACAGAGAAAGTGGGCCAGGGGGTTGGCGTGACCAGATTTCAAAAAGAGTAAACGATTCTTGGGAAGGTTCCAAATAAAATAAAGTGTAATCTTCCCTCTGTTTACATAATGGTTGCTTCCGAATATACATATATATATATATATCAGTGTTATTAAGATGCTGAAAAAAAATATGTTCTGTTTATAAAGACAGAGTTCCATTCTAGACTCAGATAACTTATAAACAGGTTTGTACCTACACCCCACAAACGCCCAGTGCGACTGGAGACCCAGATGCTCCATGCTCCTTCATGGTGCAGGTCCATCCCCCAGTGACTTGCCGGCCGCTCTCCACAAATGCCAGTAGTACCCCCCTGTTTGTCCTGGGAGGTTTCCCAAATGTACCCCCTCCCCAGGAATGGGAGCGCCACCCTGTTGAGAGCCACTCAGCACACGCCCCTTCCGTCCTAGTTGTTTCGCGCCCTACCGCGGCGCACGAGGCAGGACCTGCGGGCCGGCCTCTCACCTCGGGCTCTGGTTGCAGGTTCCATGCAGGTAATGAACAAGACCCGGCGCATCATGGAGCAGGGCGGGGCGCACTTCATCAACGCCTTCGTGACCACGCCCATGTGCTGCCCCTCGCGGTCCTCCATCCTCACCGGAAAGTACGTGCACAACCACAACACCTACACCAACAACGAGAACTGCTCCTCGCCCTCCTGGCAGGCGCAGCACGAGAGCCGCACCTTCGCCGTGTACCTCAACAGCACCGGCTACCGGACAGGTGAGGGAAGCCGCGCGGGGGCGGCGGCGGGCGGGGCCCGGGAGGTGGCCGCCGAGGCCTGCCCCTGCACCCCGGGGCCACCCTAGATGACTTTGGGTAGTGCGCGGACAACTTTCTTTTCATTTAAAAGTTATGCATTTATTTCTATATGCGTTAGAAAAATACAGATTGATTTGCCTGTAGTAGTGACAGAAAGTGACCTTTTCAAAGGAATTCGAGTTAAAAAAATAAAAAATGGAGTCCACTTAAAATATGAAATACAGTGCAGAGAGAGGCCAGTAGTCCCCGTGCATGAGTTCGTGTTCTCGGTGAATGACGTCAAAGCCCTCGGGGACTGGTTTATTGACTTGAGACCGTTAGCCTGGAAGGAGGTTCCCGGAGAACATGGGGCTGGGGAATGGTGATTAGGCTGCTGTGGAGAGCGGAGAGGTGCGTGTGTGGGGATTGTGCGACCAGTGGGGAATGGCGCAGAACTCGATATGGCGGTGGAGTGTTTGTCCACGCTTGACAGTCTGCATTACCCAGGGTTGCATCCTGGGTGAGAGTGAGCGAGGCCTGTGTACCTTGGAGGAGGTACTCGGGTGGGTTCTGAAGACTCACCTCCGCTGAGGCTGGTCGCCTGAAGCAAAGGCACAGTTGCAGTCACTCACCTCCGACACCATTGCACAATCCTCCAAACTCAATTAATTTGGTTCGCTTTAATTAAAAATAAATAAGTACTCCCACCTTGCCTAAGGAGCCGAAGCAGTTGCGAAATCAGATATTATGGCATGCGTGTTGCAACTCCGGGAAGTGCGTCCCAGTGATCAGGTACTTTTCTGGGTCGCAGTGACATGAGGAAAGGACCGATACCTCGCTCAGCTCCATTCGCAGCTGGAGCCTGGGCTGCTTCCCTCAGTTACAGGGCGTGGCAGTGCGGGCAGGGGGCGGAGCAAACCGGTGAGGGGAGCCTTCTTGCCGACTCATTCCACCACCAGCCTCACCCAGAAAGGGGGTCCGGCAGAGAGCACTAGGAAACCCTCGACCCTGGACACATGACTGTGTTGGTCCTGGGTCTCCGCAGAGCGCCACGTGTCACAGTTTACCAAGGACCACCACGCAGGTGGTTGTGGGGACCTGGATCTAGATGCAAAAAGCAGGATGGAGGCAGAGGGTAGGCTGCGCAGACCACGGGGCGCCGATTGAAAGGGGCACCCGCCCCTCAAATCCAGATACAGCAGGTCCTCGAAAACCATCCTTTCGTTCAGTGTCGTGTCGTTACGTTGACTAGATGCCTTAGGAACTTACCTCTGGTTTCCATCAATTAGCCTATAGTAAAATCAGTTTCATTATACGTTATTTTCCTTAAAGTTGCAGAACCTATCAATGATATTAAGTCCACTGTAATTAAAGCCGTTCGTGCTAAGGGCTGCCAACCTTCAGATAGTCTACCCTGAACTTTTTGCTGAAATCGGCTGATTTAAAAAATGTTGGCAAAACTCAGTGTTAACTGCAGGCCAAACAAAACATGTCTGAGGGCTGAGAGCAGCTCACAGAGCCCTTTTTACCACCTCTGGCCAGAAGAGCTGTGTAGAAACCTTTAGCTTTGGATGCCAAAGAACAGTAAGGACCCTAAAAGTGTTCTCATCAACCCCCCTCATCTGACGGCCAGGACATTGGCAACCCAGAAAAGAGATTTGCCCAGAGTCATAAAATGAGGTGCTTGTGGCTTCATCAAAATGGAAACAAGACTATGGGGATTCAAAGGGATGGGCATTGCATCCGGCAGATTGGAAGGAAACACATATCCTGCAATATCTAGGGGGTTCGTGGTGGCGGCCAAAGCCCAGTGTTTTTGGAATCATACAGCTGGTGCAAAGAAAGGAACCGTCTCTCAGGAATACTCTTCACAATTGATTTCCCAAACTTATCCTTAAATTGACACAAATCACTGAAATGCTGTTTCCCCAGAGAATTGCTTTCATCAGACAGTGTGTAATTACCATACCCTCAATGAAGACCGGGAACATAATGTCCAGTGTAAATTCTATACACAGAACACTTGTTTTTTGTAAAACTGTCACTGAGAATTTTACTTGTTACACTGAGAATGATCCTATATACAAGGAACCTCATTCCAGCCTGACTTTCAGAACTGAGAATCCTGCAAAACCATTTTGCTTTGAATTGGTCTGCTCCCGGTACTAACTAACAAGGGCTATGTACTGTGTATACTTTCCCTCTTTGCCCTGGCAGCTAGGAAGCTCAGATTTGAGTTTTATGTTAAGTCGCTGCTTAAAGTGAAAACATTTTAAAGCTACCACTACCTAATATCCATTATGTTGGTCATTGTTATTTGATTGAGGAAAATGACAAGAAAAATTATAATAAATTCAAAATCCCTCTTAGATTAATTTGATTTGTATGACTCACATTAGAAAATACAGCTTTTTAGTCCCTCCCCCCAAAACCAATGGTTAACTATTCTTACTGGGTCTTTAGACACATGAAACCCTGTACTCTTGTGCAGGGCAGCTGGTTGAGTTGGATTTTAGTTTGTGTGTGAAGCTCCCAAGATAGCGCCTGTTTATTACTCTCAGTTAAAAGTCCGTGCTGCTTGGGGGGACTGCCCCACTCAAAGTCATGAATTGGTTAGAAACTCAACCCCTTTCTTCTTCATTGTTTTTATTTTATTTATTCACTTTTAGAGAGAGGAGGGAAAAAGAGAGGGAGAGAAACATCAGTGTGTGGTTGCCTCTTGCATGCCCCCTACTAGAGACCTGGCCCGCAACCCAGGCATGGGCCCTAAACTGAACATCGAACCAGCAACCCTTTGGTTCGCAGGCCAGCGCACAGTCCACTGAGCCACAGCAGCCAGGGCCCACTTTCTTTTTTTATTGAGCTATGATTGATATATAACATTGTATTAGTTTCAGCTGTATAACATAATGATTCAATATTTGTATATATTGCAAAATGATAACCACAATAAGTCTAGTTATCGTCTATGACCATATGTGTTTACAAACTGTTTCGTGTGATGAGAACTTTTAAGATCTACTCTCTTAGTTTTCAAATATGCAATACAGTGCTATTAACTGCAGTCACTGTGCTGTACCTTACATCCCCATGGTTTGCACCTTTTGACCCCTTCACCCATTTCGCCCACCCCTAAACCCCTGCTTTTGGCAACCACCAATCTGTTCTCTGCATCTATGAGCTCAGTTTTTTTTAGATTCCACATGTAGTGATATCATATGGCAATTGTCTTTCTCTGTGTGACTTATTTCACTTAACGTAATGCCCTCAAGTTTCGTCCATGTTGTCTCAAATGGCAAGATTTTCTTTTTTATGGCCGACTGATATTCCATTGTGTGTATATGTCTGTGCCTTTATCCATTCATCCGTCGATGGACACAGGTTGTTTGCACATCTTGGGTAAATAATTCTGCGGTGAACCCAGGGGTGCATACATATTTTTGAGGTGGTGTTTTCGTTTTCTTTGGATAATACCCAAAAGTGGAATTGCTGGATTCCACTAAAAATAGAACGGTAGTTCTATTTTTAATTTTTTGAGGAACCTGCATAGGATTCTGTTTTTCTGTAGCGGCAGCACCAATTTATAGTCCCATAAACAGTGCGCAGGGGCTCCCTTTACTCCAAGTTCTCAGCGCCACTTGTTACCGCCTGTCTTTTTGATGCCATTTTAACAGGTGTGGGGCGATATCTCCCTGTGGTTTTGCATTTCCCTGATGATTAGTGATATTGAGCATCTTTTCATGGACCTGTTGGCCATCTGTAGATGTTTTTCAGAAAAATGTCTATTCAGATCCCCCGCTCATTTTTTTAACCAGAATGTTTGTTTTTGCTGTTGAGTTGTGTGAGTTCTTTAAATATTTTGGAAATTAACTCTTTATCATATATGTGATCTGCAAATCTTTTCTCCCATTCAGTAGGTTGCCTTTTCATTTTGTCAGTGGTTTACTTTGCTGTGCAGAAACTTTTCAGTTGATGTAGTCTCGTTTGTTTTTGCTTTTATGACCTTTGCTTTTAGTGTGAAATCCCCCCAAAAATCATTGCGAAGACCGATGTCAAGTTATGGTTTCAGGTCTTATGTTCAAGTTTTTAATCCATTTTCGAATTATGTATGATGTAAGATAGTGATCTGGTATCATTATTTTGCATGTGGCAGTCCAGTTTTCCTACCACCATTTATTAAAAAGACTGTCCTTTCTCCATTTCTGGCTCCTTTGTCATAAATTAGTTAACTATATATGTATGGCTTATTTCTGGGCTCTCTGTTCTGTTCCACTGATCTGTGTGTCAGTTTTTATGCCAACAGTGTACTGTTTTGATTGCTGTAACTTTGTAATATAGTTTGAAATCAAGGGGCATGATACTTCCAGCTTTGTTCTTCTTTCTCAGGATCACTTTGGCCATTTAAGGGTTTTTGTGGTTGCATACAAATTTTAGGATTGTTCTATTTCTGTGAAAAATGCAATTGGAATTTTCATAGGGATTGCACTGAATCTGTGATCCCTTTTGGTAGTGTGGGTATTTTAACAATATTAATTCTTCCGACCCATGAGCACATAATACCTTGCCACTTACGTGTGGCTCCTTTAGTTTCTTTCATCAGTGTCTTAAAGTTTTCTCAGTAGAACCCTTTCCCCTCCTTGGTTAGCGTCATTCCTAGGTATTTTATTCTTTCTGATGCAGCAGTAAATAGGATTGTTTTCTTAATTTCTCTTCCTGATAGTTTGCTATTAGTGTATAGAAACAATGGATTTTTGCATATTGATTTTGTATCCTGCAACTTTACTGAAGTTGTTTATTAGTTCTGATAGCTTTTTGGTAGACCTTGAATAACCATTCTTTAGGGTTACCTCTTATTTCCTTTTCTTGCCTAATTACCCTGGCTAGGACTTTTAATACTGTGTGGAATAAAAGTGGTAAGCATGGACATACTTGTCTTACTTCAATTCTTAGAGGCTTCACCATTAGATATGATGTTAGCTATGGGCCTTTCCTATATGGCCTTTATTATGACCGATTAGCTGTTCAGCAGTATGTTGTCTAGTTTCCACTTACCTGTGAATTTTCCAGTTTTCTTGTAATTGATTTCTAGTTTCCTACCATTGTGGTCAGAAAAGATGCTTGATATGATTGCAGTTTTCTTAAATTTATTGAGACTTATTTTGTGACCTTACCTTTGATATGTCATGAGACTGTTCCATGTGCACTCAAGAAGAATGTATTTTGTTGCTTTTGGATGGAAAGTTCAGTGTATATCTATTAAATCCCATCTGCTATAATGTGTTATTTAAGGCTGATGTTTCCTTATTGATTTTCTGTCCAGATGATCAGTCCATTGATGAAGGTGGGACATTATTGTATTGTTGTCTGTTTCTCCCTTTGGGTCTATTAGTATTTGCTTTATATATTTAGGTGCTCCTAAATTGATCAGAGACTCAACTTCTTTCTAGTTCTCCTTATTTCCCATCAGTGAGAAATAAGTCACATGAGCACCCATGACTGCAAAGGAGCCTGGGGAATGTAGTCTCTATCCTGGGTGGCCATTTGCTCAGCTAAAAATTCTCTTACTATGGGAGAAGAAGAAAATGAGTACTGAGAGAGGATTAAAGTCATGACCACAGTAACAGTTCTCAACTGTTTGTGTATGTGATACCCTTTTGAATACAGGACATCAACATGAACTGTGGAAGACTGGAACTGGGAAAATCTTCCTTAAGTAGACCAATTATTGGCCAGTGTTTCATGTAAATAGTTTTTTAATATATTTAGTTGGGTATTTTTATCTTTAAAAAAATGAAATTACAAAATTTGAGGAGAAAGCCTTATTTTGTGTTACATCTAACAGTATTTAACAAAGGTTAGGTTATGATTGTCACTAATGGGTTGATTACTTAAGCAAATTGATGAAGTGTCAGTTGGGGGTGGGGTATAATTTGCCTGACAAATTTAAATGATAGCACAATGAGATATTCTTTACTTCACCTTCAGTTTTCACAGCAGAATCATGAGGAGTCATTTTTGCAAAATGATTTTGCAGATTCGATCAGTTTTCCCAGGGCCTCTCTTAATCCTTTGACATCTGAATCTTCCCCTGTGAAGTGCTTATTACCGTACCATCATTTTCAGTGGTCTCTCCTTTAATTATCTCATAGCCCAGATAATTGTTTGTCAGTGGATTTGCTGGTGCTTCAAGCTGTCCTTCAGCATCACTTTAATTAATTTCAGAAAACTGTGCATCTTTTACAAGATTTACAATTTTATCCTGCAGTGATCTTGCTTTGTGCTATGTTTGCAATAGAGGCTGACCAAGAATGAAGTGGGAGATGCTAAGTTTAAGCAGGATAAATATCAGTTTGTTCATCGATATTTCCGTGTTGGCTTCCTCTAAATTTGGGGACTCGGATCTCAAATATAGCTACCCTTGGAAGGATAAATTGCATGCTCAGTTTTTACAAAATGTACATAGTCATCATTTAGCACACTTACACTGCCCTGACTGTGCTCACTCATGCCCACAAGTCAAAGTTATATAGTGTTCTTGGAATGAGTTGCCTCCCCGCTCCTTGCAAAGTCATTGAGAGCAAGAGTTCTGCCTGGGTTTGAGTCTAAGCTCAACCACTTAACTGGTTGAATGAATCTGGACAAGTCATTTAATTTCTTTGTTTTGGTTACCTCAACTAAGGATAATAATGTTCCTTAGGTCACAGGGTTTTGTGAGGATTAAATATGTTAAGACAGATATGTTAAGACAGCAACACACAGTAAACACTTAAGAAATGGGAGCGACGATGATGCTTATTTGCCTGGCTGTTACAGCACCGCCCACCCCAGACCAGTGTTCCGGCGAAGGTCACAGTGCTACTCGGACAGTGGAAGTAAGGTGTACGCATGGATCAGAATGTGGCAGCACGTGCTCAGTCTCTCCGGTAATCAGTGAAATGCACATTAAGCCAACGGTGAACTGTCACATTTCACCCATTACCATAGCAAGTACGCAGAGGCCCTGCACACCCAATGTTGGCAGGGTGTGGGAAAGCAGGAAGGCTCATACTCTGGAGTTGGGGATGCATATTGGCACCTCCACTTTGAAGAGCAATTTGGCAACTTCTAGTAAAGCAGAAAACGTGCATATCCGTCCATTCAGCATCTCTTCCCTGGCTCTTACCCCTCAGTTATGAGGAGGTGCTGTGTGAGTTCTGCTTGCCCAAGGAGAGGACACTTCCTGGTGATTACATGACCAACAGATGGTCTTCAGATCCAAGTGACAGAAACCCCGACTCCAAGCGGTTTCAACGGGATATTGAACTTTTTGCTTCCTAAACTGAAAAGGTGATCTTTAGGCAGAGGCAGATCCTGTGGTCTAACAGTGTCACAATTTTATCATAAGGTTCGAGGTCTCAAGATGATGGCCGGTATTTCCAGGCACCTCTTCCCAGAATGCCAAAGTAGGGAGCTGCTTACTGACTGGACCACAGCCCAACCCTTGACCCAATCACCATGGAGAGTAGATGGGATGAGCCAATTAGCTTAGCCTGCATCACCTGTTCCTGGAGCAGCAGGTGGAACCAGTGTCCCCGCAACAGCTGGATCCCCAAATAGGAATGGAGGGCCGCTGGGAAGGACAGAGAGGAAAAACCTACTGCAGTGGCATCACGAATTTCCACTGCGCTGCTGTTGGGTAAAAAAAAAAAAAAAATCTTTTCCGGCCCTTTCTGGCAAGTCAGACAGGAGAGCCCATTTTATTCTCATTAGGGTAATGCTTTCTCGTCCACATCGCCATCCGAGTCTGGCATTTCTGAGCTCGTTTCCCGGCCCAGCTCCTGCCATCTGGTGCAGACTTTTGTAGAGATGTGCGCATTGATGGGGAGCCTTCCTCCCCTCCCTGCTCCCGTTCTAGAATGCACTGGGGGGCGAGGGAACTGCCCCTCCTTACACAGCCGGACTATGTCAGGGCTCCCAGTCAGAGTTGTTTTCCGATTTGGCCCCAAGTACGTACCCCAATTATTTTCACTCCTCTCCTCACACAGTGCGGGGGCGGGGAGGTCAGCTGAGGATCAGCACCACTTGGCTGTCCGCCTTGGACAGCCACCCATGGGGTAATTGGTAGAGTCTGGGACATCCTGCCGCCCCCCCTCACAGGAGGGCGGAATGGCTTCTGCAGGGCACTTGGGCATTCGCTGCTGGCGTGTGAAGGCAGGTGTGCGTGCGTGACTTGTTTTTGCCCTCAAGTGGTTTCTGGGCTGCAGAGACGCGAGGGCTGGTGCTCAGGGTGCCTCCCTCCTCGACGGCTCTGCTTGGACCTGCCCTGAGCCTCTTCCCTGACCCCACACACCAGCACCCAGCTGCCTCCTTCACACCTCCCCCTGGATGTCCGCCCAGCATTTCAAACCTGTAGATCTGTCATGTCCAAAATGGCTCCCTGATCTTGTCCCTCCCTCCCCTGGTGCCACTCGCTGTCTTTCCTTCGGCAACTCCAACGTTCCAATCGTTCAGGCCAAAACCTGAATGTCACTCTTGATTTTTTTTTTTTCTTCCTTTCACATTCCCCACTCAGTCCATCTGCAAAACCCATCAGCTCTCCCTCCACAATATACCAGAATCCGCTCTGCCGGCATCACCTCTCGCCTGGACCACCCCTCCTTCCCCTCTCCGGCCTCCCTGCTTCCCACCCAAAAGAGGATTCCCTGCCTCTCTTTATCCACCCTACCTGCTTTATTTTCCTTTAGAGCCCTTGTCAGGGCTTAACATATATTTGTCGTCCAGCCTCCCAAGTTAAATTGTCTGGTCTCCTTCCCTCTTCCCTGCCCTGGCTCCTGCTTCATCCACCTCTCTGACCCCTTCCGCCACTGACTAGTTACTTTGCCATTTATCTGCTTGGTTGTCTCGCGTGTAAAGTGTCATCTTCATGGAAGCGGGACTGTCTAGTCTGTCCTCTCCGCTGTCCCCGTGTCTGGAAGACGGACCACCTAGAGTAGGTGCTCAGTGAATCTTTGCCGGATGCGTGGGTGAATCTGCATATTCTGTCCAGGGCCAGCAGCCCCCTGCCCTCCCCCATCTTTCCTAGACTCCTTTCCCCTCTCTTACACTTGTTTCTCTCTCCCCTCCCCCCCGCACTCCCGCCACCTTGGCCTCTCCTTTTTCTTCTTGGCCCTTCGGCACACACAGAGAAGAAAGGACTTTGCTTCTTCCTGGGTCCCCTCCTCTGGGCCCCTCGTGCAGCTGTCCCGCCTTCACAATGGCGGCCTTCTCTGTGCTTGGCCTTTCTCCTGGTCTTGCTCCCCACTCCCTTCCTCTCCCCTCCGGTACCCAAGCTCGTGCGCGCACACGCACAGCTGCCTCCTTCCCTCTGTCCAGCCGCCGCTCTGCCTGCCCCCTCTCTGGCCTGTGGGTGTCACAGGCAGCAGAGTGTCCTCATTCACCCCATGCAGGGGGCCTGCCCTGACCCTCTCCTGGCACCCAGGAGCCCACCTTCCCCACCATGCAAGTCTGGGCATCCGCAGGAGTCAAGCAGTGCCCCCCAGGACCCAGGCTGGCCCGAGGAAGGTTTCCTTCGGAGGCAAACATTTGTCACCTCCACATACGTCTTCGAGCTGAGCTTCTTTAAACCCCAAGTTAATAGTCACTCCCTTTCCTCAAGACCTTCACATTTCAAAACAAAGCGTTGGCAGGGGAGTGTCAAGAATTAGTCTCTGCTTCTAACTCCTTTGTGACCTTAGCTGAGATCCGGCCCCCTCTGGGCCTCAGTTTCCCCATCTGTGCCACAGAGTTGCTGCATGTTATGTGTGAGTCATCCGATGCCTTTGATGTGACTTCACCCTGAGGGTCATGTGACCAGTGTCCACAAACTCAGGAGGAGGGGTTCCCTGGGGCTACGAGAGGAAGGGCCCCTTGGAAAGAGGAAGAAGGTGGTCATGCGTCTCAGCTTTTGAAAGACAGGGTGTGAGGCTGACAGGGCAAGATTTCTGCTGGTGCCCGGGCAGCGTTTTAGAGCTCTCTGTCCCAGCCTGTGAACTGGGGCGCTTGTCCCCTGTGGCTGCCATCACCACGTTCCACCACCTGGGCAGCTGAAAACAACAGAAATGTATTCTCTCACAGTTCTGGAGGCTGGAAGCCCAAAATCAAGGGGCATCAGGGCCACACCCGCCGAAGGCTCTCGGGGAGAACCCTTCCTCGCCTCTTCCAGCTCCTGGTGGTTCCTGGCAGTCCTCAGTGTGCTTCGGCCTCCGCCTTCATCTTCGCATGGCCTTCCTCCTGTGTGTCCCTGCCTCCCCGTGGCCTTCTTCCACCTGCATGCCTGTGTCCTGATGCCCCTCTTCTTGTGAGGACACCAGTCACTGGGCGAGAGCCCACTCTGGTCCAGCATGACCTCATCTTAACTTGATTACACCTGCAAAGACCAAACAAAGTCACCTGCACAAAGTACCCGGGGTTCGAACTTGCACATACGTTTTCAGGACCACGATTCCACCCACGCCAGCTGGGTTCTTTTGCACACACCACCTTATTTCATGCTCACGATGTCGGGTTAACCACCGTGAAGCTGCTGGGTCTCGTGGTTGAGCTGGAGTAAAACCCCTGCAGGCAAGCGGAGCTCTCAGAAAACGAGCGCCCACCCTTCGCCACCCGCCCTGGTCCCGAGCACGGAGCAGCGTGGCCACTGTGCCCATCAGTTCCGTGCTTTGGTCTCACTCTAACCTGGATGGGCGTCAAAATGACCATGGAAATTAAAATAAAAGCGAAGAGGGCAGGGCATCTGTGTTGGAAGGATGTGTAAACCCCACCTGCCAAGCGGCAGGTGGCTTTGAGGGAGTTTGCAGGAGAAGTGTGACCTGTTGCAGTCCCCTCCCTGGCGTTAGCTCCGACTCCCCCGAACATCCCAGAAGGGCTTAGACTAGAGCTGCTGGGCCCAACACAGTAGCCACCAGGAGCTTTTTAACTTTAATTTTAAATATATCAGATTTAAAATTCTGTTTCTCAGTCACACTAACCATGTTTCAAGTGCCGCTGGGCGCACACGGGTGCCGGACTGAACAGTACAGATAGAGAACATTTCCACCATCGCGAGATGTTCTATGGGACAGCCTTGGAGTAGAGTGTAATTCAAGCAAAATCTTTTTGGAGGGGAGCACACACACCCCTGAGAATATAATAATAATATAAACAATAATAAAAAATGCAACTTATTACCGAACATTTACCATACCCAGACCTTGCGCTAGGTGCTTACCCAGGCCTGAGGGTGGGTGCCACCCTCCCTACTCCTGAGTTATCTCTCAGGCCCCGAGCGCGGTTTGTTTACCTTCCTCTCCAAGCCTTCGCATCCATCCCATGGCTGTGTCGTGGGTCAGAGTTTCAGGATCAGGGCTGCTACCCAGATACACTCCATCCTGGGGCCTGCGGGTCCCACCTGTCCACAGACAGGGTCTTGTTCTCTGAGTTCTCTGAGCACACAGCACATCCCTGACTTGGCCAGTGGGGTGTGACCGGCACACATGGTGAGCCCATTCGTCCTGGGAAGAGGTCAGAGTGGTGGGCAAAAGGGCTTTCAGCCTAGGAGGGGAAACGGGGCACCCCATGCATCACTTTTCTCAAGGCTGAGGAGGGGGTCAGCTCTCTGCCATGCGTGTGGGAACCCTGTCCCTCCAGGGAACCCAGTGCAGGACACAGAGGCAGGACAGAGGGCAGAGCCATGCAGCCCAGCCAGATGTGCCCATTGGATGATTGCCAGATCTCCTGTTTTGTCAAAAGTGCAATATCCAGCTTTTTATGGAAAATTGCCCAGTTCTCAAATGCGGACTATTTGCTCTACTTTTTAAAAATAAAACACCAGTCAGGCCCAAAGCAAACACAACTGTGGGATGGATTCAGCCCACAGGCCACCAGTTTGCACGCTTTTTTCTAACCTGGTTGTTCTCAAGGGAGCACACCGCCCCCTAGGGGTTAAAAGCTATGCAGGCATCCAGCGGTTATAAAGGTTGGGGAATGCTCCTGGCTTCCTAGGGGCAAGGACCAGGGACTTTGATGTCCTGCTCTGCACTGAGAGACTCACACAGCCCCCATATGGCCTTGCATTCCACATGGCTTCGGAGTTTTGTACCAGATCATTATATGAGTGGATTAATTAATGTTGTCTGAACCTTGATCCTACATCCAGTTGACATAAACACCGAAGGTTCTTGGCAGTTTTAATACGGCCTGAATTTTCCAGGGATGTTAAATGATAAGTAAATAGAGAAGATATTATATTTGAACACAAAACTTTCCCAAGAATTACTGCCTATTGCTGAAAACCCTGTTACTGATGGCCCTGCCACCTGAAGCATTTGAATTGCAGATCCACCCCTGCCTCCACCCCGCGCCTGTGCTCCGAGCTGTCACACTCGCAGTGAATCTGTGTCTCAGTGATGGCATGTGACTGCTCCATCGTGTCTCCTTGATGGATGTGCTCGAGAGTTCACGCTGAAATTTTTCTTTGTTACAAATTGCCTTCCTTTTATTTTTCTTACAGATTGCAGTTAGGGCATCGTATTGATTTTTTGGAAATGATGTGCATAGGTAGCGTTCGTCACCTATAAATTTCCTTTCAGAGAAATAAGGGAGCGTTGCACAATATTTGTCATAGAAATGGGACATCAGTCTAATGGCATTGAGAACAGCTCTTTGAAGGATCGGCTTAGTGTCTCATTCCTCCGAGGCGATAATTAAATATCCATCGATTGATGGTCTCCTTAGGCCTTGTTCTGAGGGTCTGTTGTGGGTTCTCTCCCCCTCCTCTGTCCCATCCTTCTGGAGAAAAACCACACTTTAATTTCTTTTTAACCCTCTCCCGAGAATATATTATTGATTTTAGAGAGAGAGGAATGGGAAAAGAGAAACATCAGTGCCTTGCCTCTTGAATGAGCCCCGACCAGGGATCCAACCACAACCGAGATACATGCCCTGCCCAGCGATCAAACCCACAGGCCTTTGGTATACCGGGTAGCGCTTCAACCAAGTGAGCCTCCCGGCCAGGGCCAAAACCACACTTTGAGGGGCAACAGATTTTCAGATACAGCTCCTGTCGATGTTGACTCAGCAGGTGATAAAACCCTCAATGCCTCCCCAACACTGATCAACTTTCCAGGAAATAGATGGACCCTGGTCCTCATTCGCTGGAGCCGCGTGACCCTCCCAAGGAGTGAGTGGCTACCATTTAACTAGAGACCCAGGCAGCCTGCCCTCCACGCCTCCGATAGACACTTATAAAGCCTGGGCCCTTGGGATTTTCTGCAGCCCAGCCTTCCTCGGTAGCAACGACCTCGCCTAAAACCAGCAGGCAGGACACAGGGGTCTGCGAAGGGACGGGCCAACCGCAGCCCTCAGCCTTCCCTCTGGCTATTTGCCTGTCTCCGCATCTCCTCCAGGCACTTAGCCTTTCCTCCCCTCCTCCCAGCGTGCAGGGGAAGGCTCGGAAAATGGAAATCTAATCATGCCATCCACCCTGCTTACTGCCTGCCACTGCTCTTTGAACGAACTCCTACATTCTCGCCATGGCTGTCAAGGCCTTGCATGGCCTCAGCCTGGCACCTCTCTGTCCCCATCTCCTACCTCTCTCCATTCCTTTCTAACAATGCCTCTTTGCTGTTCCTCAAGCACTCCACGCTCATGGCTGCCCCAGGGCCTTTGCACGTGCAGTTGCCTCTGCCCGCAGCACTGCTCGCACAGCTTGCCTGAGTCACCATTCGCCTTCCATCTCTAACACCTCTTCTGCATCAGTTAGCCCTCCCCACTCCCTGTCACTCTCGACCATGATTCTGTTTTATGTCCCTTGAAGGACTTATCACCCCCTTTGAAATTATCTCAGGTGTTTTGAACTTATTTCTTGCCTCCTCTGTTCACTGCTATATCCCCAGGTCCAAGAACAGGGCCTGGCAGGCATTGGGTGCTCAGCAAATATTTGAACGAATGGGTGACTCTTAGGCCTTAGGCCTGAAGTGAGCGGAAAATGAGAACAAAATGGAATTTGGATTACTGTCTCTTTTCTAGCATTAATAAATATCACTGAAGTTAGTTCAGGCAAACTTAGCTGGGTCCCAGTGCTCAGACGTTGTCAACAGAACCTTGTCGTTCTGCTTGTTGAATGTTCCTTCATTTGAGTTGGATTTATTCTTAGGAAGGTTCTCCTTTGTGATGTTAAGATCGTACCTGTGGGTCCTGTCTCACCAGAGTCACTGAATCCGGCTGCAAAAGAAGGTCTCTTCTCAGGGCTCCAGCAAAATTCTCAGGGGAGACTTTCATTGGTTAGCTAGGGTCATGTGTCCATTAATTACCCAATGTACAAGCCAAGGGAGACAGGACACCCTGATTGGTCAGGCCCAGATCCTATGTCTTGCCCAGTATCTGGGAGATAGAGACCACCTCACCTGAATAGGTAAGACTGAGAAAGAGAAAAAGTTGGTTTCCTCAGAAGACATAGTTTCCAGGAGACAGGGGAATGGATGGTGAACCAAAAAATAAAACAGATGTCTGCTACAGAAACCCAAATCCAGCTTCCCCCCCTTCAAGGGGCAAGTGTGGGGAGGGCATTTCTCCCAGCCTCCACCTTCCTCATTTGCTTCCCCACAGGCCTCTGTTTGGCAAGATCCCTTCTCTGGCATCCAGAACTTTCCACAACATTGATTTATCACTTTGTGCAGCAATTTGCATTCACTGTCTTTTCAGAAGAAAGAGATTCATGTTATAACCTTGCGAGCAGCCCAAAGTTAAAAGGATCCAGTTACAGAATATCAGAAATGCCCCATCCCTAAGAGCTTTGGGGCTCTGGGTTTATTTAATGCATTTCTTCCCGGCCTTGCTTCCTCAGCCAATTTGTCTGCCAGAAAAACAAAGACTTCAGTCCTGTGGCATTTCGCATCTAATATTTATAGTGTTCTAGAGTTTGCAAAAGCAATTCCTTCTCATTTATCACTTGTTCCTCGGGAGACCCCCCCAGCTCCACCCCCAGAAAGTTAGTGAATTGTTCTCCTCTGCCCAAGCCAGGGGCCCCAAAAGCCACACGACAGATGGTGACAGTCTCGCAATTCAGGGCGGATAGGAACGGGGTTGAAACTGGGCCTAGACCGGCTCAGCATCCACTCTGTACCACTTGGGGCCAGATTTGGGGCTTGCAGCATGGCAGCCAGCAGCCTGATTCCACACCTCAGCCCCAGTTATGTTTGGGTGACAAGCTGTTTTTTAAAGCCTGGAAATTTCACCCCAAAAAACCCCAGATTCCAAGCTTTTCCTTAAAAAAAAAAGGAAATGCCAATGATGATGTCGACAGTCTTGACAATATTGGCCACATTCCTGAATGGTTGGGATCAGCAGTCTCCAGCCCACGGGGCTCTGTCTTCTATTTTTATAAATAAAGTTTTGTTGGCACATAGGCACGCCCAGTCCTTCCCGTATTGTCTGAGGCTGCTTTCGCCCTGCAGGGGTGGAGCTGAATAACTGCAGCAGAGACCACATGGCTGCAAAGCTGAAAGTATTTACAGTCTGGCCCTTTGCAGAAAAGGTTTGCTGGCCCCTACTAAATGGCAGTGGCCAGCTGGCTTTGTGTCACAGCTGAGGGCTCTTCAGTCCCCAAATAATAGTGGCTTAGAGACGGTAGGTGCTTATTTCTCTCTCATTTGACAGCTAGGACCTTAGCAACCCAGGAATGGTAAGACACACGCTGTGCTGGCGACCAGCCTCCTTCTGCGATGCCCTACCATCCTGGGGGCCTGCCCCTGTCCAGGGTCACTGACCACATCCACATCCACGTCCACCTCCAGCCGGCAGGAAGTAGAAGATAAGGGAGGCACATGCACCACCCATAGGGGCATTACAGAACATACCGCTACCACCCGTTGCTTTGCCAGAGGTTGGTCATGGCCACATCCAGCGGCCGGGGAGGCGGAGAATGTAACCACCCCCCTGGCTGCCCTGCGCCCAGCTGGCAATTCTGTTTCTGGAGAGAAGAAGCAAATGGGCACTGGGCTGACACAACACAGCTCATGGCACTTCACAGGCAGGGCCAGAATCTCCATTTGCCACACGTCTCGCCTTCCCTTATGCTTGGTCTATTTCATGCATCCACAGAATCGCCTGAATCTTATTTGAGTTTATGTGCCCTGTCATAAATTATGTCTCTGCCCCTGGTGAGCTCCAGGGGCAGAGGAAATGGCGTAGGCATGGAACTGTACAAAATGCGTCCCCTTGGTACGTAGGCTAGTGATTGGGAAATAGTTGGGCTGAATGGGCTCTCAGATTTAGTGCCCAAAACACCAGGGTCGGCAGAGGCTGGGATGACTGTGGAGGCTGTAACGCCCCGTGGGGACTGTGGTCAGTCCTCTCACTCTTCCTGGGGTAGGAATCACAGTCGTCCTGAGTGGTGTAGAGCCCGGTTAATCCCTGCACGCTCCAGGACATGCTTCCTGCAGCTGACTTCTTGCTTAGTCCTCTTCCTACCCCACCTGCACCTCCTTTCTGGTCATCTGGGCTGGTGCCCCATCATCCTGACCCCTTAGTCTGGAGCCCAGAGCCTGGGCCACCTTCTCCGGCTATGCACATTCCCTAACCGGGGCCGGTGGCGGGGGGGGCTGGGTAATCCCCGTTAGTGCCATGGGACCCCTGTGACATCTGGTGAAGGCTGTGGATCCTTCTCAGACTATTTTCAAATTAAATGCCTAGAAGGAAATACACAGAATTACAAAGGAAGCCAGTGATATCCAAATACATTCATCAAAATACTTTATAGACTGTGATATGTGTGCTTCTTTACACATTAAATAATGTAATATAGTGGTTATTTAGCTGGTAACTGATAAGTCCGATAACTTCTGTGATTTCAAAGGAGCACTGGTTTGAATGGTATTTCAGGGTGTCTGTGTGTTAACTGTAATGGGATAGAAAATATCTGATCCGTGACTTCTGTTGGCAACAAAGGCATAGATACTACTGTTTCTGTGATCCGTCGCCTTCATTCATTATTGAAGGAGAGGTGAGTTAGAAGGGAACGAAAATAAAGAGGTAGTTTTCCCATTCAAATTCCTGGACTGCAGATTAAGAACCACTTCCTTAGGTGGGATCCATGGCATTAAATGCCAGCTAAGTGCTAACAACTCCCAAATTTCTACCCTCAGCCCAGACCTTTCCCCTGAACCTGGATGCCCACCTCCTGCTGCCCACCCTGCCTTCACCCTGACGTCTGACCGGCCCCTCCAAGTTAACGGGTCTTCCCCGCCCCCATGGGGCCCCCTTCCAAGAGGACAGTGGATCTGTCCTTGTTGCTTCGGCTGAAAACCTTGCGATCATCCTGGACTCACTCCGTTCCCACACTGCGTCCATCTCATGCGCTAGCAAAACCTGCAAGCTCCACCTTCAGAAACGGCCTGGACCCACCCAGCCCTCTGCCCCCACCTTGTTCAAGCCGCCCCTGCCTCTCTCGCCGGCTTTACCGTGACAGCCGCAAAGCGTTCACTTCCCCATTTCGTACCGTTCTCAGCCCCGTAGCGTAAGCTCCGTGGGGGTGCAGGTTTTGTCTACTCATTAATTTATTCTGTTCAGCGATTTCCCCAGTACCTAGAACCATGCCTTGTACATAGCAGTGTGCTTCGAATGTTTATTGAGTGAACGAATAAGTACATGAATAAACATCATGATAAATAATATAACATGATGATGAATAATGTTATAAAAACAGTAATCAAAATTTTGGGTGCAGTCTCCCTACATTTTCTCATCGAATCCTTCCCAACAACTTTGTCAGGGGGGCATATCCTTGTATTATCTATCCCCGTTCTACAGTTGGGAAAACTGAGCAGGTAAGTAGAGGTACCTTTTTTTTTTTTTTTAACTTTAAGTAGTTTTTTATTTTTCAATTACAGTTGGCATACAATATTATATTAGTTTCAGGTATATAACCCAGTGATTGGACTTTATATAACTTACTAAGTGATCACTCCGATAAATCTAGTACCCACCTGGCACCGGACATAGTTATTACAATGTTACCGACTATATTCCCTGGGCTGTACTTTCGATCCCCGTGACTATTCCGTAAGTACCAATTTGTAGAGACAGCCTGATTTAAACCCAGACTGTCAAACCTAGAGCCCTCACCCTCCACACCTGGCCGCCTTCCAGGATCAAAACCATCCCTTGAAGCCCGCACTTCTGGAAAGATTGACCTAGATGGGGCCTGTGGCTCCGCCCCCGGTCCTCACACCGAGGCTCTGGGAGTGGCCGCCCTGGGAGTGCCCTCAGTGTGGAATCCAGACCGATCGCCTGGGTTTGCATCTCAGCTCTGCCCCTCACCAGCGGTAGAGCGTTGGGCAAAAGGGGACTTCACCTCACTGTGCCCGGGTTTTTCTAACTACAAAATGGGGACAAAAACAGTATCTACCTCATTGGGGTTTTCTGGAACATCATCACCCTCTAACCTAGTGGTTCTCAAAGTGCAGCCCCGGGATCCCTGGACCCAAAACTGTTTTCCTGATAATACCAAGACATGGTTTGCCTTTTTCACCCTCATTTTTTTTTCAGGTACACAATGTTTTTCTAAGGAGTGTGCAACACACACACAATCACGAAAAGGGTTTTTAAATACGCCTCCCCTTTCCACATGCATAAATCTGTGTGAGGCTGGATTTTTTCATGAAGCGTAACCCAGACGACGTATCGCAGCAGATTGAATGCAGAAGCAGATGTGAGAGCCGAGCTGTCCTCTATCAAACCAGACACTGAGGAGATTTGCAAAATGCAAATGCAAAATGCAAATCTCCAGCACAGCCTTTCTCACTAATTTCATTTCATTTTGGGAACATACAGCTTGCGCAAAAGTAGGTTTACAGTTGTCCATATAGAAAATAATACAGTAATTAATAAATAATAACACAAGAATAAACTCTGTTTCACATATTCACAGCTGCAGACCTACTTTTGCCCCAGCCTGGAACCATGATGTCACATGTTCATTCATTCATTCATTCACTAAGTCATTTATTCAATAAACAATAGAAGTGCACTGCTAATGTCCCAGGCATGGTTCTAGGCATAGTTACCATTTTTAAAAATACATACAAAACAAGTAGGTCGTTCCTATTTTTAAACGAATTAATGTGCTTTAAATACCTCAGATTTTCTTTGTAATACGGTAACTATCACTGGGTATAAATTGACACAAAGGAAGTTCTTTGGGGCCCTGAATACTGGCTCAGAGTCTGAGGGGACCCTGACCCCAAACATTTGGGAACACCTGCTGTTGACTAACACGGGCCTTGGGCCCTTCTTCAGTTTTGCAAAGCACCCCACGGCAAAGCCACGTCCCGTGTGGATTACATAGATTCAGATTCAACCCACCAGATGCCCCAAAGTCAAATAGAACAACAGCAGTTTAACAGCTCTACCTGTTCTTTCGCCCAAAGACAGCACACCCTGGCTGATGAGCAATGAGACCCTGCTGTTCCCTGAGCCAGATGTGACTCCCACAGGCCTCCCATAACCTGAGTGTTGGTCGGTTCAGTCATTTACACGTTTGTCCCACCAGCGCCTGTTGTGGACTCAGGGCTTGCTGAGCTCGGCTCTAGATGCAGGGACGCGGACGGGAATGAGGCATGCAGAAACCCCCGCCCCAAGAAACTGATGTTCTAGTTGGGCAGGCAGTTGATAAAAACCAGAAGATGGATAAATTGCATCAGGTGGTGCTAAATACTGTCGAGAAACCAAGTCAGGAGAAGAGAATCAGGGGCGAGGAGAGACCACTTTAATAGGATGAGTAGGCATGTAACCCAATAAGCTAACATTTGAGCCGATACCTGGGGAAGGAGTGGAAGCAGTCCCTGAAGATGCCTGAGGAGGACAGTCCCTTCAGAGGGAACGGCAGGGGCAAAGGCCCTGGGGCAGAGAGGAGCGTCACGGGGCTGGGAACACATAGGGGACCCTCTGTGGCTGGAGCAGAATGGACCAGAACAAAGTAGGGGAGCCCAGGTCAGGGTGGGGGCAGAGGACAGATCACATGGGGCCATGCAGGCCACTACAAGGACTCCGGATTTTAGCCCATGTGTGATGCGGAGCCATTGGAAGATTTTAAGCAAAACTGCAGCATATGAGTTAGCAGAACCCTTCTGGCCACTGTGCAGACAGGGCTGGAGGTTGAAGGGTGGAGAAGAGGCTGACCAAAGAGGAAGCTCATGCAAGGTCCAGGAGAGAGAAAGTGGTGGCTCGGACCAAGCTGGTCACAGGGAGTTGCGTGGAGCTCTCAGTCCTGAGTGTTCTGAAGGTAGAGCTACTCCGATAGGTCGTCAGTGGACGTGAGGGGACAGAGAGGAACAAAGGATGCCTCCAGGTGTGTGGCTGGAGCAACTGGCACCTACTGGAAGGCTGGGCGCAAAGCAGGTTTACCAAGACCAATCAAGAGTCCAGTTTGAAATGCCTGTTTGGCTCCAAATGAATTGATCTGAAGAAAAAAATTACATTTGTTGTAACAGTCTGAACAATACCTAAAAATGGCAAAACATGCGAAGGAGACACCCAGACAGGTGGGACGTAGATGTCACACGGGGCAGAGACCTCTTTTTGTTTCCCAAACTCCTTGCCTGTGAAATGGAGCCGCTAACTCCGGCGAGATGGGCTTTACGTCAGGCTCGACTTCGTGGTGCACTGACCTTTCCGAATCGCTTAGGCAAACATTGTTTATTGTCATTGGCTCGGCTCCGCGCTCCGGCCCTTCTTTGCTAATAGCTGTGTGTCATGCTCAGCCGATTTCTTTGCGTAGCATAAACATCCCTCCCGAGCTCATTACTGGAGTCTCAGAGGGGCCTTGTCCTTTTCCAAGACGGCGTCACATCTGGTTTCTAACAACCATTTTCCTTTCTCCAGAGACCCAGGTTTTCATCTCCCTCCCTGAAAAAGAAAAGCAGGCTGTCTTGGGGGAACTCACAGTTCCTTATTTTTATTTACTTTTATTTTATTTTTGGCATCCATACCCTGTGCCAGACACGACCTCACGTGTCGCTGCTCCCGCTTTACAGATGAAGTCACTGAGGCTCAGCGAGGAGCCTTTGCTTGCCCAAGGAGGCAGGGCTGGAACCCTACCTCCCCTACCCTGAAAATCCCGCTCTTGCAAGCCACACTGACTCCCTGGCGACAGGCGCAACTTTTGAAACCGCACATGCACACAGAGTTCCTCAACCTCGGCGCTGCTGACACTTCGCAGTCAGATCACTCGCTGTGGTGGAGCCGACCCGTGCGCTGTAGGGCCATGAGCAGCGTCCTCGGCCCCTGCCCACTGGGTGCCAGGAGCACATCCTCCCCAACCCGTGACAACCAAAAAATGTCTCTAAGCAGTGCTTTTCAGCCGGTGAGCTGCAAGAATTATTAAAGCATGCGATACCTGACTATTTAGTCAGGGGCACCGACCTCTTTTCCCTTAGATTGTCAGATTAAAATATGACAGCAGCCAATGCAACAATAGCCATCCGGTGTGAATGAATCAAAATTATACCTATATTTTTGTCAGATTGGCAAAAAATATATTTTTTGGGATGCTGCAGAATTTTAGTAATTTGTTTTGCGTACTGTGACATGAAAAACATTGCAAATCACAGCTCTAGATATCACCCAATGGCCCCTCGGGGCAGATCGGCCCGGAAGGGCCTGAGACCTGCTCAGTCTGCACTGTGACACGCCCCACCTTTCCAAACATGCAGCCCTGTCTCCTGCAGATACTGTAATAGAAATCCCTTTTAATAGAATATTTAGTTCTACAGCCCTCCTAACCTCCCAGAGCCTTAAGACCCTCGAGGGGGCGGCCCTGCCCTGCACGGCCTGCGAGTCTCAGCCACGCCCACTGACCCACAGCCCCCCTGTCAGCGGTGATTGCCTGAGCGCCCACTCTTGGCGCAGTAGTGGGCGGGGACCACAGCACCCAGAAAAAGCCCTGTCTTGTGGGCCCAACATCCTGGGTGGGAAGATGATGATAAACAAGAAAACAACCTACAGGATAATTCTGAGAGAGCTGCATGCAACAGAGAAGATCCGGTGAGTAACAAGTGATGGGTGACTTTAGACCGGGGGACCAGGGACAACTTCTCAGAGGAGGGGACAGCCAATCTGAGACATCACTGTGATAAGGGAGGAGGCACATGTCCGAGACTGAGGGGAGAGCAGGTGCCAGTACCTTGAGGGGGCAGCGAGGTGGCATGTTCAAGGAACAAGAGGCCTGGAGTGGCTGGAACAGAGCAGGCAGAGGGCCGAGGGGCGGGAGACGCGGGCAGAGGGCAGGACTGGCAGGCGGATCGCTGAGCGGGAATGGCAGGAGGGTCTTGGGTCCAGAGGGCCCTTCGGCCATTTGGGGGTGACTAGGTTTATGGGGAGGCAAAGGGAAGGAAAGTGGAAGACATAGTCCAGGTAGAGGCCATTTCTGTTTTGAGCAAGGAAGTTAAGGATGAAGAAGCAACATTTGTTTCTCAGTTTAGACTTCCTTGTTCTGATGGCCTTGCCTCTTTCACTTAGATTTTCTAACACTGGGTCCGAGGACTCGGGTTGCAGCTTTTGAGCAACTGTCACATCAAGGGCTCTTACGGAACTCCAACCCCTTTTTCCACCTTTCGGTTCCCTAGCTCCAGATTCAAAGTCCCAGGGTAGAGTCTAATTGGCCAGGCTCCATCACGCACCCGCCCTATGGATGGGGAAGAGCACCTTGATTGACAGTCAGGACCTTTGCGTGAGGAAGGAACCGGGGGTGGGGGGGGGGGGAGTAGTGGCTGTGGCTTTTTAGGAATTACCTGAAAGAAAGTGTGCCTGTGGAGGCAGGGGGGTATATTGGCTTCAAAATATGGGGGAAACATGCCAAATCAAAATGCATAAGAACTTAATGAAATATTTATATTTGAATAGAAATCATGAAATGTAGCATGATTTCAATCATTCATCTCTGGAATATTTCGACTGCTTGTTATTTATCGATTATCTCTAATGCAGGATGTGGGCGGAGATGGTGTGGGATGAATGTGTACTAAGAGATGCCAGTGTCCTTTAAACAGCCTTATTCACAGTTCCTCCCAGATGGCCCATGGGGGGAAAAGGATCCGCTAAGGCAGTGGGCACTGTCCGGTCCCATTAGCTGCCACTTGAGCTAGGCACATGCACTAAGTAGTGTTTCTACTGTTTCACATTGGTTCCTCCACTTTACGTGACAGTAGGCGCAGAGGGGTGAAGTCCCTTGCCTGAGGCCCCACAGTTAGGAGGCGGCAGGCCAGGGTTCAAAACCAGACAGTCCGCTGCTCTCCCATATCATCTCCAGTGTTACCCAGAGAGAGGGGAACAGCTGCCAGCAACTGCCAAACACAGTGTCCCCCCTGCCGGCCCACCCACTCACCAACACAGAGAAGGGACCCTGGCGTTCCTGTTACTGTCCAGTTGCCGAAACCCTCTGTCTCCCCCGCATCCCAAATGCTGCCTCTGTCTGTCCGCCCTCCTCTGCCAAGATTACCTCCCCTCAGTCCCCAGCCACGGCAAGACGCAGCAGTTTCCGTTAAATTCAGGGCGGGGAGAGAGAACAGAAGGGCCTGGCTCTCCCGTCAGCCCCAGAGCGGCTCCCCGTCAGCCCTTAACTCACAGACGGGCAGCGCGGCAGCCAGGACGGGAAGCGGGCTCGAAGCTTTCCAACCAAGAGCTGCCTGCGTGGCCGGCAGGGCCAGGCGTGCGCCCCGTGAAAGGGTTTAGGGGTTACGAAAGCCCTCACAGAGGGGAAACGGCCAGCGGGGATTCTGACATCTGTCCCTGCAGTGACTCCATTAAACGAGGTGCCACGGAGCAAGAAGTTGACCATGAAACTAGGACACTTAGTGGGCACGTGTGATGGGCTGGATCTAAGCAATATACCAATATTGTTCTCATAACAGTCCTGTGAGACAAATACTATTATGCAAGGGATAAACAGAGATATCAAGAGATTAAACGATTTGCCCAAGAATGCACAGCTTACGATGTTATGAAATATCTCCACGGGTCCCTTTAAAGGGGAGTGCTTTGTCACTTCCTCTGGGACATGTCCATCCTTTTCATCACAACCACATGTCCTCATTTATGTCGATGATTAAGTTCCCCTGCCACTAAGTTCTGGCTGCTTATCTCGAGTTTCCCATGGAGTGAGTGTCCGCATTCCCATGGGCGGCTCTGTTTCTTCTAG
Source organism: Mormoops blainvillei (assembly GCA_004026545.1). Classification (NCBI taxonomy): domain Eukaryota; kingdom Metazoa; phylum Chordata; class Mammalia; order Chiroptera; family Mormoopidae; genus Mormoops; species Mormoops blainvillei. Next base: position 3,634 of record PVJD01014110.1, on the reverse strand, counting down.
AATGGCATTACGTTCGACTCGGGTTTCAAGTACAGCATTCTGACTTTGGGTTTCTTTGCTGCACTTGGATCTCTGCTGTGCGGTAATCTCCTCTGATAATCCACCTCTGTAAAACGTCTTGTAGATGTATCACTGGGAGACAAGGAGGCCTTGCTGTCTGTGCATGAACCGAATGACAGGTGCACTGTGACTGGTCACCGGTTAACTTCACAAGAAGTGACGCGATTGGCCACTGATCACAATGCACATATGTCATTTACACATCAGTTTGTGGATGGGAGAGCCAGCTACAAAGTTTGTACTGTGTCATTACGGTGGATATCTGGCGGTGACTAAATGTGAGCCGGGTGGCGGGAAACGGGTGTTTAGCTGCACTGTGGAAACCGACATTTGTGAGTCTCAAGGCCGTGCAGAGTGAGGGCTGCCTGGAAGCGGCGGCTCCTCTCCTGGTCGCCATCACCATCTTCTTTGTTGTGTCGCTGTGTGTCATCCCTTCGCACCGTGGAGCCCTTGCTGCCCTGGCCCGGATCAGAGTTTACTTCCTCTCTCCGTCTCCCACTTCTGCTGCGTTCTTCCATGCTGCTGCAAGCTGAAGTGGACTCTGCCCTCCTGGTGGCAAGATGACGGCAGCCCTGGCCAGTGTGGCTCAGTTGGTTGGAGCATCCTACCGTAGCTGAAAGGTTGCAGGTTTGATTCATGATCAGGGCACGTGCCTGGGTTGTGGGTTCAGTCCCCAGTCTGGGCATGTATGGGAGGCAACCAGTCGATGCTTCTCTCTCTCCCTTCCTCTCTCTCTCTAAAAAGCAATGAAAAAAAATGTCCTTGGGCCAAGATTTAAAAAAAAAAAAGATGACCGCAAGCAGCTTCAACCCCTGTAGAAAAATTTCTCTCTGCTGGTAGCTCTTTAAAAATCCCAGGGCTGACTCTCATTGGCTCAGCTTGGGTCACATGCCTATCTGTGAACCAATGGCAGTAGCCAGGGAAATGTGGTACTCTGACTGGTCAGGCTGAGTTAAGGTCAGCCCCTGTGTACTTACGAAGTGATGGTACCCAGAGGATCGCAGTCAGAACCAGGCAAGCAAAGCAAAAGTCTCCGCTGCCAGGTGCGAATTTCCCCCCAGTGCCTGGCACATAGAAGGCAGTAAAGGTTCTGTCTTTTCAGTGGATGCCAGCCCTGCTTCGGAGGAGCAGTCGTCAACCAGCACATTTTCAATGGCCTTTCCTGGCCTGGCATTTAATTCCTCTTAATCTGCCTGCCAAGTTGTTCCATCCCCCGCACCAGCCCCCACTTTGCTCTCCCCTTGGCACCATCCGAGCCTGGAGGACTCAGTGACATCAGCCATGACACAGGCTGTATTTTTTATCTTGATTTTAATTCCAGCTCATTCTCCTGGCTGTATCTCCCAGCCCAGAGCCCTGGGGCCCACGCTAATTTGCTTGTCCCACCTCATCTGGTGCCGGAATAACCATTTTAAAAACTGCCTTGGGGAAATCTAATCAAATGAGAACAAAATCTAATTTGGCACTAAAAGCCTTTGACTGAAGCCCTGTTTTCTAGGGCCTTGTGGAGCCTGAATAATAAACTCCTTCTGGATTTTTTTTTTTTAAGGGTTGGGGGTTGGAGAGAAGGGAGAGATGTGAAAGAGGAGACTCTAGCAGGGAAAGCAGCTCCGGAAGCTTCGACACCCATGGCCAATCATAGGCAGGGGCGGGCTTCCGAAGGGAGCCCATTTCCCACCCCCGTGCCATGAAGTTAAGCTTATTAGCACGCTATACTGCACATTTATCGGAAAGACCTCGGTCCCAATCTTCAGGGACAGACCAGTAGATCGTAAGCCTGGGACGCGGGAGATCCTGGGGGAGAGAACTCAGTTCCCCCAGCGAGGAATTCAGTAAACCTCTTTCTCCAGGATTTCATTCAGAACAGTGGGGTCCTGTGCTTCTTAAATTACGTGTGGTCCTGGGTTCCTTTCAGAATACTCGTATGTCAAGAGCTGTGGCCAGTTCCCAGAAAATGCACACAAAATGCAAAGTCTGGCGTGTAATGTTTCAGGGGACATGCGACCCTTTTGAAGTATCCCTGTCGTGCCTCCTGTTGCTTCTCCTCACTGCGGCCGCCAAGACCCTACATGACCTGGCCCCTCTACCCTGAAAGGCCATCTCCCCTTCCTCGTGGCCTTCTTGGGTTCCTCAAATGCCATCAAGTTTGCTCCTGCCTCAGGACCTCTGCACTTACCCTGTATTTGCCTTGTATTCCTGTATTCCCTCTGACTCCCTCTCATCATGCCTCAAAGAGGCCTCCCCTGACCATGTGACCCAGTGGTGCCTCCAGGGCCGTTCTCTGGCCACTTTGTCACATCATCATCCTTTATGTTCTTCATCACCATTGTCACCAACAACACCATCTTTATTTGTCACAGCGCCCCCACTCGGACATCAGCCCCCTGAGGGCAGGGATCCTGTTGGTCTCACTCACTGCTATGTTTCCAGCGCCGAGGGCAGCACCTGGCATATACCACCAGTGTTTACTAAATAGTGGCGAATGGATATATTGATTTTTACCATATCCAGGCACAGGGATTCTGCTAATTACTTAGTACTTTTCTCTCCGCTGTTTCACTCTTTTTACTTCATTTGGTTCAAAGAGAAACTTTCACATCACCACCAGTATTACTTGCCAGGAATAGAAAGTGTCGGGGCTTTGTGTGGGGGTCTTATTAAATTTCACCCTCCTCCTTGTTGAGGTTCTGAACCAATTAAGAAATGAAACCAAGGAGTCAGCAAACAGATGCCAGAACAGCACTTTGATGAATCTGACAACGGCTAGGCTGGAGGATCGGGGCTCCTTTCTGAGGGTTGTCATGACTACTGCTGCCGTGAGCATGTCCCGCCCCTGACTTTTGGTGATCGTATGAACGAGTGCAGTTCTGTTGAGTAAATGCCCAGGATTTGAATCACTGGGTCAGGTACCGTAAGTATGTTCCAGATTAACCAACCCTGCCGAACAGTCTTCCACACTGGCTGGACCAGTTTGCACACCCACTGGCCTCTATGCGAGTTCCAGGTGCTCCACATCCCAACCCCCCAATGCTTGGCATTGTCCGTTTCTTAACATTAGCCATTCTGGTCACTTTATAGTGGATAGAATTCAAGGGACCCATAATGTGAATGCAAAAAGCAGTTCACTCTTCCTTTCACTAATCTGCAGCTGAAACTTAGTAGTCACCTCCATTGTGAACATAGGCCACAAACCACAGCAGGTGGGAAGGATCTATAACTCTGTCACCCGTAGAAATCAACCATATGTTAACATTCCGTTGCTGTCACTGCAGATATTGGGAAACAAAATATTTCCACACATCACTGCTCTGAATGATCTCTCTCAGCCATGCCCTGCTTTTACTGTCTTAAACGTTATTTTTAAAGACACCAATGGTTAGTTGGCAAATTGTTTTATTTTTTAAGTGTATTTTATTGATTATGCTATTACAGTTGTCCCATTTCTTTCTCCCCTTTATTCCCCTCTGCTCTGCACCCCCCCCCAACAGCATTCTCCCCCTTAGTTCATGTCCATGGGTCGTACACATAAGTTCTTTGGCTTCTCCCTTTCCTATACTATTCTTAACCTCCCCCT
>PVJD01014109.1:0-30645 GCA_004026545.1 Mormoops blainvillei | reverse complement strand
CCCACTTGCCTGCCGAAGTCTGGGAGAAGTACAGAAAGTGGTTGGGCTCAGAAAACATCCCGGAGAGATTTAAGAAGAGAGGCTACCGGCCAGTGCCCCGTGCTCGCCTGAATGAGGATGCTTACCTGGAGACAGACATCATTCTGGATTTGATGAACTCACCCCTGATTGCAGAAGATGAAGTAGTGTCTCGGCTCCCGGAAGCCTGCATTGTGAGCTGTGAGTACGACCTTCTCCGGGATGACTCCTTGCTGTACAAGAAGAGACTGGAGGACCTGGGGGTGCCCGTGACTTGGCACCACATGGAGGATGGTTTTCACGGAGTGCTCAGTATGCTCAACATGGGCTGCTTTCACTTCCCCTGCTCCAGGCGGATTCTGAACGCCATGATCCATTTTCTAAAGGGGCTGTGATCATCTTTCCTTCCTGTGGACCTGCGAGAGTGTGGGTCCCACCAGCATCAAGGTCTCTCCGGGGCTCTCTGTTGCCAACGGAGGTAGCTGATGCTGTGTGGGACCGGGACTGGGGAGGGTGTGGAGGCCGACCTCTCCTTGCCCCGGGTTCCAGAATCCCAGAATGCATGTTTCTGTTGTCTTCAGGGAAGGGGAGTGTGGGGCTCTCTGTCTGTGCACCTCTGGGATAATTTGAGCACACGGTCTTTCATGGCCATTTGCGAGAGAGTGAATGAACATGCGAGGGCTGCCCACAGCCTCCCTGTGGTGGAGCTCAGGCAGCCCCCCTGACCAAGCCGGGGGCCACCGGAGCGTCCCCTTGGCTGGCCTGGGACACACCCAGGGGCACCACGTGCAGTCTCATGGGCCCTCTCCGATCTGGCTGCGGGGGCAGGGCTCAGATGCTCTAGTGGAGGTGCCACTGCTGGGCGGAGGTGGAGAGACCGGCCCCCCTCCCCTCCTCCTGGGACAGGGAGACACCTTTCCTGCTGTTCCTCTGGAGTTCAGAGTCTCAGCTGCTGCCTAAGCTGGAAGCTTTAGGGCCGAATAGAGAAGTTCCCGTGGTGGTCGGCCGCTAACGACAGAGGAAGACATCCCAGAACCACTTGACTGGGGGAGCTCTGGAGCTCTTGGAGTCCAAGCGTCAGAAGAGTGGAGTTGGGAAGGTCCCTGTCCTGAGTCAGAGACCCCTGAAGACCGAGTCTGACTGAACTCAACCACGTCTGCAGTGGGAAATTGCGGGGGCGCAAAAGAGACCAATGATGGGCAGTGAGGACTATTTCTGATTTACGACCCAGCGCCAGTTCAAACTGACCTAAATCAGAGAGAATGTCTTGGCCAGTGGGATCAATAAGAGTTGGTTTGATGCAGGATCTCAAAGAGTGCCACCAGCCCCCTTTTCTTCTTTCCTCTATTCTACGCTTTTCTCTCTCTACTGTTTCTTCACCTCCGCTTATGGCAGCCCTGAGCTGCCCCACACTTTCATCGTCCCGGGGTCAGGATCAATGACTTGCCTCCTCTCAGGAGTCTCAGCAGAAATCGCGTTGCGGCTCTGTGGCTGCGTGGGTTTTCGGAAGGGTGAGGCCGGTTGCCACAAGCAAGGGAATGGGACATTGTGACTGGTTAGAGGCAAGTACCATGCCATCCCTGGAGTGGAAGGTGGGGTCACCTCCCCCTGGTGCTTGAACTGAGCACGGGGGTGGGAGGAACAACTGCCCTCACATCAGCACTTCCTCTTCTGGGTGGGTGTCAACGCTCACTCTACTACAGTCCGAAACTGCATCCCGAGTCAAGGTGCACGGAAGCGGCGAGAGATGTCAAGGACCCCTGGGCGAGCTGACCTCCTGCCCCGTAGGAGTCAAAATTCCTTCAGAAGGATGACCCGGCTCCCGTGCTGGCTCTACCTGGTCTTCAATAGACTCCTCTCCTGGCTGGCCACTGGCTTTTCTACACCAAGACCCAGGGTTACTGCACACAGACCCCGTGCACGCCTTTGACTGGCTTTCAGTTGAATGTGCAGCATCTTGGGGTGGAGTGGAAGCCCCTGGGTGCCTTCTCGATCTATCTAAGGCAGGTCGACTACACATCCACAAACAACAAGTACTGGCAATGATGCAGTGGAAAGGGAACCCTCATGCCCTGCCAGGGTTGAACATTGGGGCAGCCACTGTGGAAAACAGTATGATGCTCCCTCAGATAATTAAAAACAGAAGTGCCATATGACCCAGCCATCGCAGTTTTGAGTATTTATCTGAAGAAATCCAAAACTCTGTTGCAAAAATATGCTTGCACCCCTATGTTGATTGTAACATTATTTACAATAGGAAAGATATGGAAGGGACCTAAGTGTTGCTTAGTGAAACTTAGTTGCTGAGTGAAACTTAGAGCAGAGCGGAAGCCACTGGGTGGACCGTAGGTCTGTTCATAGCAGGCAGGTTCCCAGGCGGCTGTGTTGGAAAAGTAGGGACCACACACTGAAAGAACATTGTTTGGTCAATACTCACCTGGTGGGGAGCACTGGAATCTGGGATCCTGGTCCCTTGTGAGACAGATGGCTGAGTGAGTCTATGCCTCCTTCCCTCCAGGTGTGTGGTGTTTGTTGATTAACTCCTGTATCCTCAGTGGCTGGAGAGACACGAGCTGACCTTCTGGAAGTTCGGGCCGTTGGCTCTTCCACTGCGGAACACAGAGGAGCAGGTCACCACTGGAGAACTGGGGTTTGTGGAACTGAGTGGGTTGCGCTTTAGGGACTGGAAGTGCCATGAGGTGAACTCACTTTCAAGGCTGCTGCTATCTGCAGATCAGGGGGGAAACGACAGTTTACGCCCAGGGGCCAGTTGACTTGACTTAGGACCAAATGTTCTACTCTTTACTGTATTGTTGTTATCTTTCTTGCAACCCATTCATGAGGCTCAGGGAATGAAAAGTGGTAGAAATGAACATTCACCAAGAATAAACTCCACGCTGGGCACTGTCCTGGGTTGTTCAAATGTGCCACCTCATTGTGATGAGAGAATGCTTTTGGATTGCTGCCCAGGCCTTTTACAAAGTGACAATCCTGTTCTCGCCCAGTCTGGACATTTGGATAAGGACCCAAGCTTAGTTTTTCCCAGGGCACCTTTTAAAGTGACCGTTGGGAGTCAAGCCTGTGAACAGTTAGTGACCCCACCTCTGCCACGTGTTAAGTCACAGGCACTTGCCACCCTGCCCTCTGTCTCTTGCTCACTCATGACCTGGGATGGAGGACCGCCCCTCCCCTGGCTTATTGCACCCCCCGACCCCATTTCTGGGATCTGTAAGTAACAAATCCTGTAATTTTGCTTCCTTTGGGTGAGTGTGTTAGAACTGTGCCTCCAATCAAAATAATGCCGGGATTTTCACGTCCCCAAAGAGGGGAATGTGGATGCTGAGCAAGCTCCCTGCTGACCCCGTATCGGCAGGGCTTCTGTCTCCTCATTCAGCAGGTCTTCATCTGTATAGTCTTAATTCAGTGCACCATCGACGGGCCCCTCAGCACGCTCGTGTGTTCCTTATATGAATTCTACAAAGTGGGCACCCTTAAGCCCATTTTACAGATGAGGAAACTGGGCCCAGAGACATTATTAACCACATTCGCTTCCTGTCTCTTTCCAGCCAGGGTCCAGGCCAACTGATTAACTACTTTGTCCAAGGCCACGTGATGGACCACATGCCATGTATTGCAACCCTGACCTGCCTAACAACAGCCCCTTTCTTTGTGCCCCAGGCCCATTAACCCTTTTCTTTCCCATCAAACAGAATTCAAATGAAAGACACGACTGAGCCACATAAGCTTATCTGAGTCATCCTCCATCCAGATACTTGTCAGCTGCTCTCTGAGTCAGGTCGACAGAGTCAAGCATTTTACCATACGGTTTCCTCTGATAACTGGGCTGTTGCTTTCTCTCAGTGTGAATGAGTTTGGGGTTACTAGCCATAGGTCCCCCCAGGAATGCACTGCTGAGGCGCCCAGCTAACACAGCTCAGGGGAGACGGACACCCACACAGCTTCCAACCCAGGCACTCCGGGAGTGTTTTCTCAGGAAATTCCCAGGACTTCCCTGGAAAGATCTGCCAGTGCGCCCAGGGCAAGTGCCATCTGATGAACGGCAATGCATTGCATCCCAAATTGCTATCTTTGGTCGGTAGTAGGCATTGAGAACAAGGTCTGAGGGCAAAGTTGAAAAATTGACAAAATTAGCCTTTTGCTGCTCTTCCCCCCAGTTGCCTTTCAGTATCACCCCCACCCTGGACCTCCCTGCCTTTCTGACCCCAAAAGTTGTCTCCCTCTCCCCCGTACTCTCTGCACCAGAGCAACTGCTTGTTCTCTCTTCTTGTCACTGGGCCAGTATAGGCTAGTAGATGTTAGGATCTGCTGCAGTGACAAATGGTCCCATAGTCTCAGTGGCTTATGCTAACTGAGGTCTATTGCTTGCTCACGTTACACATTATTCAGCCCTCACTGCTTGGCAGCAGCTCTGCTCCACTTGTGTCTGTACTGGGATCCAGGCCGAAGGGAGCAGCCTCTGTTTGAAGCATCTCCGGTTTCACGGCAGACAGGAAAAGAGCACGTGGGTCACACATGGGCACCCCAAGCTTGGGCTCAGAAGTGAGGCTCATGGTTTCTGCTCACCTGGCATTGGCCAGAGCAAGTCACGAGGCCCAGCCCGACGCTGACTGGACAGAGAAGCACGCTCCTCCCCAGAGTGGGCAGCAGATATTTTTGGACAATATGACAGCTGCCACAATTTCGACCATATTTCCACATCCATTCTACCTTTTAAAAAATTAATTTGAAATTATGTAAGTGATACATACATATAGTCTCCTTTTAAATAAAACCTTCAAATGCTAGAGATAAGACAGAGTCCCTTTTGATTACACCCCTGCAGCTCTAGTCCCTCTTATCTGGGCTTATCCACTTTTCCTGTTTTGGGGGAGGGTGGGTGGGTACTAGGGTCTTCCAGTCTTTCAGAGCTTGTCCCTTCCAATCTTTCAGAGCTTTTACATACACAGGTATGTACTCATAGAAAACAGAGACTATTACTTTGGGGATGACTTTGCCATATATCATTATACAAAAGAATAATAATTCTGTGCATGTTGTGCCACTGGGTTTTTTCACTCAATGATATGTCTTAGAAATCTAGACTAGTAAAGAATACAGATTTATCTTCCTCTTTCTTTTTAGCTACTGCATATCATCCCATGGTCTGGCTAATTATAGTTCATAGCTATTCCCTCCTGATGGACACATTTGGTCTCTTTCCAGTTTTTTACAAACAAGTCTGTAAAGTCCACAGATGCCCCCTTCTGCACATGTGATTCTCTGTGATAGATTCAAGAAGTGGGTGGGTGGCTGGATTCTCCCCAAATGCCTGTCCCTTCCCTTTTTCCCAGCAGACCTCAGCTGGGAGAGCAGTAGTTGGATCATAGCCGCCAATGCCAAAAGCAGAAAGAAAATTGATTGGCTTGACAAATGACAGGGTGGGACTGAGCTGGCATGGCATGTCTATACTTCAGAAGGAAAAGTTCCTTGGGTCAAATGAACTTCCACAAGAGGAGTCAGGGAAGGCTGCAATCTTACTGGGATGCTTCTTCTGACAACCTTGCCTCCATCTAAAAACGTGGGCTCCTCCGTCCCCAGGGTGGCCAGGGCCTACTCTATTCCCTGGTCAGAATGCCACTGTCTTAATATTGCAGCCAGGTGTCTTATAAATTGAAGGACAAAGTTGACTTAGATAAGGCAGGGCCCGAGGTTCAGTTTCAAAGCATTTCTTGTCATTGGCGAAACCCTCAAGGGTCCATCTCCATGATTATGAAACAACTCCTTGTCTATATCATCACAAAAGGATAGATCACTTTTAATTTTAAGTTGAAAAGACCCCTTCTGGGTTTGTTGCTGCTGTGTGGCAAGGCTTCTCCAAGGAGGCAGAGGGATGAAGGGTCTGTGGTCGAGAGCCAAGCAGGGACCCAGCACTTACTTCACCTCCAGACCCTCAGTTTTCCTGCCTTGACATGGGGGTGTTTTATTAAATCTTGACCCTTTGAGCATCTGGTGAGGATAACAAGTTGCTTTCGTGGTCAGGGATCCTCTATTCAAAAAGAATCTAGAATGACTCGAGATGTTGCTGCCTCAGTGTTCCGAATATACTCCTCTAATACAGAGAAAGGAATGGATTTTGTTACTAAAGTGTACTTGGTTCAGGCATGATGGGCAGAAAGGATCGAATGTTTATTGACACCATATATGTGACAGGCATTTTACAGAACGGTTGATAGGTGATATCTCGCTGAATTCTCATAATCTGATGAACTATGTGACATTTACTCCCAAGGGGTAGATTAAAAAACCAAGGTTGAGTTGGCCAAGGACCTGGGTAAGGGGCATAACTGGAAGTTGAAGCCAAGTGTGTCTGAGTTCCAATTACACCACCCACCACCATTCAGTTTCTTGTGCAATAAACCCCAAGCTGACTGGCCATCTCTAAGAAGTGTTTCTAGGTCACACAGGGCCAGAGGAAAGAAGACAATTCCTCGTTCACCTCTCAGGTCTCATTTTAGGCATCCCCTGATCCGGGGAGCCTCCCTACCCCCAGAGGGGTCAGACCGTCTTCCTGTGAGCGCTCTGGGTCCATGCTGCAGCTCCTCCAGCACAGCACTGAGCACAGGGAGTGTGGGCAGGCCGTGACTGAAGATGTCTACTCCTGACTTGGACGAAAGGGACCCTCAATTTCTAACGGCCATGGCTGACCGGAAAAAGCACGTGGCCATCATATCTGGAGGAAGATGATATCATCCAAGGCCTCCCATTATTTTTGCAAATCATATTCCAGATACTGGGCATGTGAGGAGAGAAGAGCTCACAATGAAAACCCACAGAAACAATAATAAAGAAAAGGGGGGAAAAAGGAACCACAGGTGGTAAAATAACTCTGTTCACTATGTCCAAGGTGATAACATCTATATAAATATATTTCTAAATATAGACCTGTAGATATATAATTCTATAAATTTTAAAATTTGGGAGGCAATGTTGGAAAGATTGGAAGGCAAAATGTGGTAGGTAATCTGAAAATTCAGAAGGTAAAAAAAATTAAAAATTTAGAAGTTTGAAAAGTGACATTATACATATAGGAATATATAGCATATGTATAAACCAAACAGACATTTCGGAACTGAAAAATGCAACACATCCAGTAAAACATTTATTGGGTGCATTTAATTTCACATTAGACACAGCTGAGAGAGGATATGGGAATTGGAACATAGGTCAGAAGAAACTATTCAGAATCACACAAGGAGACAAAAGGAGAGAAATACAGAAGAGGTGGGCAAGAGGTATGAGAATTCAGTGAGAAACTCTAGCAAATATGGAACTGGTGTCCCAGAAAGGAAGGAGAAATATGGAAGAAACAATATTTGAAAAATAATGACGGAGAATTTCCAGAGGATCCCCAAACCTCCTTCAGGGAATGGGCAAGGTCAGAACCACTTTCTTAATAACAACAACTTCTTTTTGTTTGTTTGTTTGAAGTCACTTTGTTTTTTTTTTTATTCAAGAGAAGTACCAATTTAATTTAAGGAATTATAAATAAATAAATTATAAATAAGTTGGTTATTATAAGTAGCTGGCCAAGATGGAGGCATAGGTAGATACACTTCACTTCCTTACACAACCAAAAGAAGGACAATAACCAATTTAAAAACAAAAAAAAAAACAACCAGGACTGCCAGAAAATCGAACTGTATGGCAGTCCGACAACCAAGGAGTTAAAGAAGAAACATTCATCCAGACTGGTAGAACGGGGTGGAAACGGGCAGCTGGAGCAGAGAGGACATGTGGCAAGGTGGCAGCTGGCAGGCCTGGTGGTCTCACATTCAGGTGAAGACAGACCAGGAGGAACAACTGGGGAGCAAGAGGGACCATGCAACCCAGGGTTCCAGCATGGGAAACTAAAGCCTCAAAACCTCTAGCTGTGAAAACATGTGGGAGTTGCGGTGGTGGGAGAAACTCCTAGTCTCATAGGAGAATCCACTGGAGGGACCCATGGGGTCCTGGAATATACACAAACCCATCCACCCAGGAATCAGCACCAGAAGGGCCCACTTTTTTTGTGGGTAGCAGGGGAAGTGACTGAAAGCAGGGTGAGAGCCAAGCAAGCTGCACTGTTCCCTCTCTGACCCCTCCCCTACCTTGGCAAATACCTAAGGCTCCACCCCTTACAACATAACAAGTGTGCTAAGACAAAGAAATACGGCCCAAATGAAAGAACAGATCAAAACTCCAGAAAAATAACTAAGAGATGAGGAGATAGCCAACCTGTCAGGTGCAGAGTTCAAAACGCTGGTAACCTGGGTACTCATAGAAATGATTGAGTACAGTTGCAAAATAAAGGAAGAGGTGAAGGCTATACAAAGCGAAATAAAGAAAAATATACAGAGAACCAATGGCGAAGGGAAGAAAGTCAGAACTCAAATCAATGATTTGGAACAAAAGGAAGAAATAAACATTCAACTGCAACAGAATGAAGAAACAAGAATTCGAAAAAATGAGGAGAGGTCGAGGACCCTCTGGGACAACTTTAAAAGTTCCAACATCTGAATCATAGGTGTGCCGGAAGGAGAAGAGGAAGAGCAAGAAACTGAAAACTTATTTGAAAAAATAATGAAGGAAAAATTCCCCAGTCTGGTGAAAGAAATAGACATGCAAGTCCAGGAAGCTCAGAAAGTCCCAAAGAAGTTGGACACAAGGACAAACACACCAAGACACATCATAATTACATGACCCAAGATTAAAGATAAGGAGAGAGTCTTAAAAGCAGCAAAAGAGAAGGAGAAAGTTACCTACAAAGGATTTCCCATAAGACTATCAACCTATTTCTCAAAAGAAACCTTATAGGCAGAAAGGATTAGAAAGAAGTATTCAAAGTCATGAGAGACAAGGACCTACACCCAAGATGACTCTATCCAGCAAAGCTGTCATTTGGAATGGAAGGGCAGCTAAAGTGCTTCCTAGGTAAGGTAAAGTTAAAGGAGTTCATCATCACCCAGCCCTTATTACATGAAATGTTAAAGGGACTTATCTAAGAAAAAGAAGATCAAAACTACAAACAGTAAAATGACAACAAACTCACAACTATCAACAACTGAACCTAAAAACAAAAACAAACTAAGCAAACAACTAGAACAGGAACAGAATCACAGAAATGGTGATCACATGGAGGGTTATCAGCAGGGAGTGGGACTGGGGAGAATGAGAGAAAAGGTACAGGGAATGAGAAGCATAATTGGTAGGTACAAAATAGATGGGGGGGAGGTTAAGAATAGTGTAGGAAAGGGAGAAACCAAAGAACTTATATGTACGACCCATGGACATGAACTAAGGGCGCGGGGAATGCTGGTGGGAAGTGCGGTACAGGGCAGAGGGGGATAAAGGGGAAAAAATGGGACAACTGTAATAGCGAGATCAATAAAATATACTTAAAAATAAATGCATATTATTATTTAAATAGCATTGTATTTCAAATAACAACATAATGCAATAACCAGGTTTTCCCTCTTTTTAAAAATTAAATTTACTGGGATGACATTCGTTAATAAGATTATATAGGCTTCAAGTGTACAATTCTATGATACATCGCCTGTATATTTCATTGTGTGGCCAGCACTACGAAGATCTCATTCGTCCTTTTTCACAGGGTTGGAATTTGTACCGTTGGTGCAAAAGCACTGGGGGACAAAACTGCAGGTGCCTGAGAGTGCATCAAGGCAATGCCATCAGCTGTGCAAGTGGTCATATCTGCCCTGCCGCACACTTGCAGTAAAATAAGAATAATGCCAGTTTCACTTAATATTTACTTCTTCATCAACGACATTCTTTTTTTTTAAGACTTTATTTATTTTCAGAATGAGGAGAAGGAAGCAAGAAAGAGGTGGAGAGAAACACTGATCTGTTGTCTCTTGCACACCCCCACCGGGGACCCAGCCCACAACCCATGCATGTGCCCTGACTGGGAATCGAACTGGTGACCTTTCATTTGCAGTCTGACGCTCACCCCACTGAGCAATACCAGCCAGGGCAAGGGCATTCTTACTAATTTTATTAAATCTGAACCCTTGAGCACATGTCATTTTCACGTGCGGTGTGATGAAAGGGGAAGGGGGCGTGAGTAAAGCTCTGTCGTTGCACGCCCAAGTGCAAGGTTTCTCTTGAGAATGAGCATGGTGTGCGTGACGGAGCTGTGAGCAAGGTTAACTGGGATTCTTTGCAATAAAACACCATTTTTACCTGAAAGAGCGACTGGCGAACAAACCATGATTATTCAAATTGGAATATTTGGCAGATACTTTCTTGAAAACGATTGATGTACACCTGTCACTTCAAGGAAAACAACAAACAGTAGTTGTTGTCAATGAGAAAATTTTGAGCTTTCAAGCTAAAACCAGAACTTTGGAAAACTTGTACCCACCACTGCAGGCCTGTGGACATCCTAACACTTAAATGCTTTTCGGGTGAGATCAGTAGTGATATTAGCAAATGTGATATTTTTTTGATATTGTGTAATGAAATCTGTCAACGTTAGAAAGGCCTGACAGCTCAGTATACTAATATTTTTCAAATGACCACCAGGATGTTACAAAATCATGATTGGGTGAAAGGCCTATTTAAAGCCCGAGATCGACCAGGGGGGTTTAATGTAACAGCTCAGAACGCTCACTGGGGAGTTTCAGATTCCACATTGCAACTGATCTTCAAGAAACCACCACTTGTTGCGTTTTGCTGTAGTATCAAAGAATACCCACAATTAACTGCAAAGGCTATTAAAATTCTTCTTTCTCTTGTAAGTCCATACCTATGCAAGACTGGGTTTTCCTTTTCAAACAAAATAACCCATTACAATGGATGGAATTTTTTCATTATTTTGAAATTAATGATTACTACATTAACATTAATGAAGGCCCTTCGGGTCCTCAATAATTTCTAAGAGACTTACTCCCGTGCTCCCTCTTTGCTTCAGCGCCCCCATCCGTGAAACGAGCACAGTGACGGCACCCGTCCCCTAGGGCGGCGGTAAGGATTCGGTGAGTAAGTACATGTAACCATCTCAGCATGGGCCTAGCGCATCAGCGCTCATTAAAAAGTCGGTGAGCACCTCAGCTCACTTGAGCTGTAAAAACGCAGCAGGGATGATGTCTCTCGTGGGGTGACAACCCAGAAACCAGGTGCTTCTGGCACTTGCTGCGGTGGTAGCTGTTGTTGATCGGGTTTGTTTTCGCGGGGTCAGTTTTGCTCTTGGAGAATCAGCTGTTCCCTTAAGGAGCCTATTTATACTCAAGATCTATCACCATGGAGACAGTCAACAGTAGGGAATCCAAGATCGCTTCACCTCTCCGTGGAGGCTAAAAATGGACTCTCAAGGCCCTTTTATTCTGTGAAGTTGGCAGGGTGTCATCGACTACCTGCTCGAAAGGGTGTCTGGGAAGAAAACTAAAAGGCACTCAAACTCGGCAACTTAGTAACATCTCCCCAGTCCTGGAACCGTAAACCGTGTCCAGTCGAAGAAACCCGGGTGAAGCCTCACTATGCGGCTACTGACTGCAGTAAATCCACAGCCATTTTATACTCCCAGCTGGGAGACCAAGAGCAACTATTCATCTCGAGTGCTCACTGGAAACTGGGTGGAAGAGAGGAGGAAGGTAAGGAAAGAGAGGAGGTGGGCAGTGCTCAGGGGGAGGACAGGCAGGGAGAGGTAGGAGTGAAGCCATTACTGTTTTCAAATCAAGGGCTGTAGGTAGCTGCGTCTTCAAATATGGCTTTAGGGTGCCTGTGTGCTCCAGCAGGGAGTTATATTCAAGCAACCCTCGAGGTCCCCATTGTATCTTGAAAATATCACAGCAAATGTGTCAATATAGTTGTACCTCATGGTACTATTTTCAGTGGAGGGTTTGTAGGCATCTCATGTTTACTGTTTCTAATTCTTCTGAAACTTGATTTTTAAAATCAATATGTTTATTGATTTTAGAGAGAGAGGAAGGGTGAGAGAGAAACATCGACTGGTTGCCTCCTGTATGCTCCCAGATTGGGGAGTGAGCTAGCAACCTAGGTATGTGCCCTGACCGGGAATCGAACCCCCAACCTTTTGGTGTATGGGATGATGCTCCAACCAGCTGAACCGCACCAGCCAGGGCTCTGCACCTTGATTTGAAGAATCTCTGCTCTCCCTGGCCCTGCCCTTACCAGAATGTGGCGCCTGCCAGGGCAGGCTTGACGTCCCCTCAGTTGGCGTCGGGGACGAGCTGCTGCCCTCGGGCACCTGTCCCACAGCCTTGCCTCTGCACTTCAGAGTTTACTTTAGAAACAAAACGCTTGAGCACATAGTGTCTCCATGTACTTTAGAGGCCATTACAAAATGCTTGGCCTGAATTGGCCTACTCAAAATTGAATGTCTTCATTTTTGGCAGTCGGGACTGAGCCACTTACATTTTTGCAGGGATATCTAAATACCCTCATATCTTCTTGGGAAACGGGCCAAGGAGAAAGGGTGGTAGAGTTGGCAGCTTTGGTGTAAGCATGGGAAGATTGGCGGCAATTTCTGAGAGCTGGAAGAGGCTCTTTTTATGGAGCACATTAGCGTTTACCACCCTTCTGGCCAGACATGACTGGTAGCCATTCTTAGATCTGAGCACACTTGGTCTTGTGTGAGGAGCAGATATGTGTCAGGGGAGTTCCAAGAGCAATAAGGACTGTCTGAGCAATCCCTTCAGGCTCCTGTGGCCAAGGGAGCACCCAGGGATTTTGTGAACTTACACCACACCTAGAGGAGATTGCACAGAGAGAGTGGAGTGGGAAGGGTGTCAGAAAGAGAGCCGGTTGAGAATTTCAGGTTCTTGCTCTACCGTGGAAACACTGAAAAAACTACTCTTGCCGCAGAGGCGGATTAAGGTTGGTTGAGGCCCCGGGCGCAGAAGAAAATATTGGGCCCCTTAAAAAAAGAGAGAGAGAGACAGGGAAAATAAAAATACATGCCTTCAGAAGTTGGGGTCCAGGGCGCGCGCCCAGCGTGCCCGCCATTAAACCCGCCTCTGTATTTCCGAGCTGAAATAACTATGTAGGGGCCCTAGAAAACAGTCAAAGCTCTATAGCGACAAACCAAACGCCCAAATGAGCAAAAGCCACATTCAAAATGGTAGAGAATCCCATGGTATTTTTACTCGTCCTTTTCGCATTCCCTCCCTATCACGCAGCACAGTAGGGGAAGCAGTGGCCCAGTTCCCAGTTCCCTCCCTCAAACTCGGAGGGAGTAGAGCAGCATTCTAACCTGCCCAGGGGCTGCCTGACCTCTTGTCCCTGTTTTGCCTAACTCAAGCTCAGATAGGGAACAGAGGCATAGTTCACGCCTCGGGCTAAGACAAGGTGTGAAAAGCAATGGTAGTCACGGCTAGTGAAGGTGCCAGGGGACTACAGACCCGCAAATGTCGTTGGGGGCAAGGGCCTGCGGGGAGGGAAATACAACAGAACATCTAACGCCCTGAGAAGAAGAAGGGAAGAGACTCTTTGGGAAATTAAGGCATTTTAAAGAAGCCGTGTATACAGGAGACGCATGCGTGCGTGCGCGCACACACACACACACACACACACACACACACACACAGAGAAGCCCAGACAAGAGGCATGGTCAGAAAAGTCCTGAGAAGTACTTAAGCCTTCCCACCAAGCTGACTCCAAGGCTCAGAACCTGCCCTGCTCGTTAGTAGAGGTCTTCTCTTGAAAGGAGCTAGTTTGCAAAGACTCAGAGAGGTGGCTGTTGTTTCAAATGCCCATTATTTAACAATGTACCTTAAGGTATATGAAGACACAGGAAAACATGGCCCCCTCAAAGAAAAAACTAAAGTCGCCATCAGTGTCCCTGAAGAAACACAGGCATCAGAAGTACATGACAAAAACTTTAGAACAACTATCTTAAATATCTGTATTTTGCCATACATAACACACACCCACGTTTTGGGCCCAAGCTTTCAGAAAAAAAACACAAACTTCCATTTTAATTTTTAATTGAATTATGTCTTTATTTATATGTAGAAACAAAACCGATTATCGTATTCCAGGGTATTATTTTGCACAAGGATATCGTTATTGCCGTCTAGAGTTACACTTTTAATGCATAAACACAAATAAAAGAATTAAAGACATTTATATCGATATGGAATTAGTATTACCCATGCATAATAAGTACTACCCACTTATTTTACCCTCAAAAACTTGGGCAAAAAAGTGTGCTTTATACACGCCAAAATGCGGTACTTAAAGAGCTGAAAGAATACAGGGACAAAGAACTATGGTTGACTCTAACTATTAATAGCCTACTCTTGACCAGGAGCTTTACTGATAACATAAACTGTCAATTAACACATATTTTGTATGATTATATATAATATATACAGCATAATATATGTAGTATTCTTACATTAAAGTTAAAGAAAAGAAAATGTTATTAAGAAAATTATAAGAAAGAAAAAATACAATTATAGTACTTATTGAAAAGCATCCATGTATAAGTAGACCCACACCGTTCAAACTCATACTGTTCAAGGGTCAACTGTAAAGAAAATCAGAACGATGATATAGGAACAAAATGAGAATTCCAATAAAAAGATATAAATTATAAAAAGAAACAAAACAAGAATTTGGAGATGAAAAATACAATAACTAAATTGAAAAGAATTCACTAAAGGCATCCAACAGTAGACTTAAACAAGCAGAAGAAAGAACCAGAGAACTTGAAGGCATATCATTTGAAATATTTGAGCCTGAAGAACAAAAAGAATGAAGAAAAGTAAACAGAGCATAAGGACTTGTAGGACACCACCAAGTTGATCAATGTACACATTCTGAGAGAAAAGGGTATGAAAGGAGCAGAGAGATCATTTGAAGAAATAGTGACTGAAAACTTCCCGAATTTGAAGAAACACTTCATCTACAAATCTAAGAAGCACGATAAATTCCAAGTAGAATAAATCCAATGAGACCACCCCAGAGACATATTATAATCAACTGTTAAAAGTCAAAGACATAGAGTATCTGGAAAGCAGAAAGGGAAAATGACTCATCACGGACAAAGGGGACTTTATAAGATTATCGGTAGATTTCTCAGCAGAAAACTTGCATGCACAAGGCAGTGTGGTGATATATTTAAAGTGCTCCAACACAAAAACAAAACTATCAACTGAGAATACTATAGCCAGCGAAACTGCTCTTCAAAAACGAAGGGCTAAGGAAAACATCACCAGATAAACAAAAGTAGAGAAAGATCATTGCTGCTAGACCTGCCCTACAAAAAATGCTAACAGAAATTCTTGAAGCTGAAATGGCGCGATTCTAGGCAGTAATTCAAAGCCATATGAAAATATAAAGGCCTTTGGTAAAGGTAAATACATGGACAAATATGAAAGCCGCTATTATAATAATTTTGGTTTGCCACTCCACTATTTTCTACAGAATTAAGAAACAAATGCATAAAATAATTATATGTCCATGTTAATTGGTACACAATATATTGATATGTAATTTCTGACATCAATAACATAAAGTGGGAGAGGGAGGAGATGCAAAGCAGTGGTTTTTATATATGAGCTATGTCAAGTTGGTATCAATTGAAGATATATTGTTATAACTTTAGAATGTCTTATATAATACTTATGATAACTACAAAAATATCTCTAGAATATACACAAAAGGAGATGAGAGGAAATAAAAATGTATCACTGCAAAAAATCAAGCCCTGGCTGGTGTGGTTTGATGAATTGAGTGCCGGCCTGTGAACCAAAAGGTGTCAGGTTCATTTCCCTGTCAGGGCACATGCCTGGGTTGCGGGCCAGGTCCACATTTGGGGGCGTACAAAAGGCAGCCGATTGATACCCCTCTCGTACATCCATGTTTCTCTCCCTCTTTCTCCCTTTCTTCCCCTCTCTCTAAAAATTAAAAAAAAATTTTTTTAAATCTCAAAAATCAATTAAACATAAAAAGGGCAATAATGGAGAAAAATGAGAAACAAAAACCCTGTAAGACATACGGAAAAATGGTAAAATGTCAAAAATAAGTCCTCCCCTAACAGTAATTACTTTACATGTAAATAGATTAAACTCTCAATCAAAAGACAGATGGACAGAACGGGGGGAAAGCCCCAGGACCTGACTATATGCCATGTATGAGACTATCTTTAGATCTAAGAATGTTCATAGGTTGAAAGCGGAAGGGTAGAAAAAGATATCACGTGCAAATAGTAACAAAAAGGAAGTGGAGTGGCACTACTAACAGCACGAAAAAAAATAGATTTTAAGTCAAAAAATGTTCCAAGAAACAAACAGAAACAGTACATATTGAAGAAAAGTTCATGAAGAAATAGAAAATTGGAATAGATCGGTAACTAGTAAGGAAATTAAATCAGTAATTAAAAAAACCTCTCAAAAAATAAAAGCCCAGGACTAAATGGCTTCACTGGTGAGTTTTTACTTAGTTGTCTAACTACCTCAGCACAATGAAGGCTGTAGATCAAACACCCACAGCTGACATTAGACCCGATGGCTAAAGACCAAAAGCTTTTCTTTCAAGACGAAGATACCTGCTTTTGCACTTATATTTAACATTGTATTAAAAGTTCTAGCCAGAGCAAGAAAAAGAAATAAAATTCATAGAATTGGGAAGAAAGAAGTAAAATCATCTCTATATTACATGATCGTATGTGTAAAAACCCTAAAGATCTCCCCAACCACACACACACACACACACCCACACACACACACACCCACACACACACACCTCTTAAAATGAATAAACAAATTCAGCAAAGTAGCAGGATACAAAATCAACATGCAGAAATCAGTTGCATTTCTATACATTAACAATGGTCAATCTGAAAAACGAAATTAAGAAAACGATTTTAGCCCTGGCTGGTGTAGCTCAGTAGACTGAGTACCGGCCTGAGAACCAAAGAGTCACTGGTTCGATTCCTAGTCAGCGCACATGCCTGGGTTGTGGGCTAGGTCTCCAGTAAACAGCGTGTGAGAGGTAACCACACATTGATGTTTCTCTCCCTCTCTTTCTCCCTCCCTTCCCCTTTGTCTAAAAATAAAATAAATAAAATCTTTTTTTTAAAAAAGAACTATTTTTTTAACAAATGGTGCTGGGAAAATTATATATCCACATGCAAAAGAATAGAACTGGACCCTTACCTTGCACCATATATGCATATTAATTAAATGTAGATCAAAGACCTAGATAAAGACCTAAAACTAGAAAATCCTCAGAAGAAAACATGGGAGAAAAGCTTCATGACACTGGATTTGGCAATCACTTCTTGGATACGACACCAAAAACACAGGCAATGACAATGGCAAAAATGGATAAATTGCACTTCATCAAAATTAAAACCTTTTATACATCAAAGAATGCTATCAACAAAGTGAGAAGGCAACTTGCAAAATGGGAGAAAATATTTCCAAATCTTCTGTGTGATAAAGGAATCATATCCAGTCCACAAAGAATTCTTCCAACTCAAAACACTTCCAACAACAAAAACACAACCCGATTAAAGGCTGGTAAAGAGCTTAAATAGGCACTTCTTCCAAGAAGACAGGCACGTGACCCACAAGCACGTGCAAAGTGCTCACCATCACTAATCATCGGGGAGAAGCAGCTCAAAACCACAAGGATACCCCACTTCGCATCTGTTAAAATGGCTGCTGTTTTGTCAAAAACCAGAAAACATCAAGTGCTGGTGAGGATGTGGAGAAATTGGAACCATCAGGCGTTGCTGGTGGGAATGTAAAATTTTGCCATCACCACGGTGGACAATGTGGCATTTCCTCACAAAGTTAAACATAGAATTACCATATGACCCAGCAATTCCACTTCTGGGTATATAACACCCCGTCCCCCAAATTGAAAGCAGGATCTTTAAGAAAGATATTTGTACATCTGTATTTATAGCAGCATTACT
The DNA here is from genome assembly GCA_004026545.1 of Mormoops blainvillei. Taxonomy (NCBI): domain Eukaryota; kingdom Metazoa; phylum Chordata; class Mammalia; order Chiroptera; family Mormoopidae; genus Mormoops; species Mormoops blainvillei. Next base: position 12,677 of record PVJD01014109.1, on the reverse strand, counting down.
GACAATAGCCAAAGAGTAGAAGTAATTCCATGATGGATAAACGGATAAGCAAAATGTAGCATATACGCGCAAAGGAATGTTACTTTAAAAGGAAAAACAGCACATGCCCTGGCTGGTGTGGCTCAGTGGGCTGAGCGCCAGCCTGAGAACCGAAAGGTCGCCCATTTGGTTCCCAGTCAGGGCACATGCCTGGGTTGCAGGCCGGGTCCCTGGTTGGGGGTGTGCTAGAGGCAGCCAGCTGATGTTTCTCCCTCCCATTGATGTTTCTCTCCCCCTCTTTCTCCCTCCCTTCCCCTCTCTTCGAAAATAAATAAAGAAAACCTTTTTAAAAAATACAATAAAAGGCAAAACATTCTGACACATGCTACAATGTCGATGAACCTTGAAGACACTCAGCAAAGTGAATGTAAGCCAGTCACAGAGGATAAACGCTGTATGATCCCACAGACGTGAGGTGCCCCAAGGAGCCAAATCCACAGAGAGGGAAAGTAGAGTGGCGGTGCCAGGGGCTGGGGGAGAGGGCAAGGCTGAGCTGCTGAACAGGGCCAGAGTTTCAGTTTGAGATGACGAGAAAGTTCTGGAAATGGATGGATGGTGGTGGTGGTTGCATGATAATGTGAAGGTACTTAATGTCACTGGATGGTACACTTAAAAAATGGCTAAAATGGTAAATTTTGTTATGTATATTTTACCACAGTAAACATTTAAAATACCAACCAGAAAACATAATATAATAATAGGGGGAGAAAAGAGTGAGTTGGGAAGAGCGAAAACAAAGAAGACAAAGAAGGGGAGGGGGCAGGGAGAGAGGGGGTGAGCGAGGGGACAGTGCAGAATGTGAGAAGGGGTTGGGTGTCGCCAACATCAGTTTCCCCAAGACCTGGATGGTGGGCACACACCCCTTCCGAAATACTGGAAGGGAAGGGACAGAATTGAGGCTGCGTTATGCGGGATGCCCCAGGGTCCTCATTTATCTTTTCCCTGCCCAGCTTCCAACAACCCAGGAGGAGAGGGGTTGCAGCAGAAGTTTGAGAAGGGAAGTCATAGAAGTTGTCTTGAATATTTGATCTTTTCCAGTTCACCAAAGCCACTGAGAAGACACCCCAGTCCACCTACAGGAAAGAGTATGTCCCCTTCCCGGGCCACAGACCGGACCAGATCTCCAGGTGGTTTGGGAATAGGAGAATTGAGGTAAGATGGAGTGCCTCCCCCCCACCTCATGTGGAGCCCCTCCTCAGGGCTCTGAGACCCCACCAGCCAGTTTCTTCTGGTCCCAGTACCCTCTTGGGAACACAGGTGTAGGCTCATCAGTACTGTCCCCAGCCCAGGGACTGCAGGCAGCACTGACATTTCTGACCTGACGAGCAGAGATCTGTCCAATCTGAAGGTGGTAACCTCGCCCTCCCTGCATCCCAGCCCTTCCCTGCTTCATGCCCCACCCCCAACATCCCCCCGCCCCCAGCCCCCACTTCTCCAATGGGATACAGGCAAAGGATGTGGGAATCAAACACAAATGGTTAAGGTTGAACTTAGGTGGCTACAGTGAGGGGTCACGTAAGGTGCTGCCAAAGCAACTGGTGGTGATGTTTGGATGACAGCGTTTGGTGTCATCTAAGCCCCAGCTTCCTGTTCTTTTGTATAAAAAGTCCAAGACACATTCAGTGCCCTCTCACTCCCTGGGTGTCTGCGGCATGTTGGGTTCCAGGCCTGTGGAGCAGGACGCGGGGGCTGCAACCTCAGGACACCCCCTTCCCACCCACCCCCACCCCCACCCAACCCCACACCTGCCTGAAGGCGGGGCGGGGGCAGGGAGGCACAGAATGGGGGGTGGACGTCTGTCAGAATGGGGGGCGGACATCTGTCAGAATGGGAGCACCTTGGCGCCGAAAGAGGTTGTTAAGCTCAGGACCCTCATTTTCCCATAAAATGTGCCCGGGGTGGTGAGTGCCTTGTCTGAAGCTGTGTAGCTGAGGGACAAAGCAGGGGTCTGCTCTGAAAATCAAGCATGGAGTGTCCTGGGATGCCCCTCCGTCACATGCCGAGTTGCCTTCTGCATCTGGGGACTCATGGCAGGGCAAGAGCGCCAGGCTCCCAGCTCTGCGCTGGCGCCCTCGGACCGGGCTGCTGCTCTCGGGCTGCCGACTTCACCATTCGTGCGCACCGAGGACTCGAGTGCATTTCAATATAAGGGAGAAAAATTAGAAGCCACGATCAGGGTTTCCAATCCCCGAGCATCAGTGCACAGTAGGCACTTAGTGTCGTCTTCCATGCACACCAGGGGCCCTTTCTTAAAGACCTCTGCACTCGCTACAAGCCTTGATGAAGGGATGACCACACATACATACAGTTGTTAAAATTAAGGCAAATCTCCCTCCCCAACACAGATACAGAATAGAATCAGACCATCAGGTATTCATTTCTCCAGACCGTGCGAATGGCCTGTTTGCGTGGCTGCTTCCATTCCATTAGCTCTTCTTGGGCTTCCTTCTGCACACCCCCTGCCCCACCAGGACCCTTCTTAGGCAAATGCTGTTGGCTCTTCAAGCTGACCTTGGAGAGATGAGGCTATTGTGCCCCAGGGAGAACCCCCTTCCTGTGCTTTTTCTCCCAGGCAGGCGTAACAATCACATTTTTTATTTGATCTCTTTTATGATGCTTTGCTGTTGTACGGACACAAACCAACGGTCCAGAGGCCGTATCTCCAGCCGTATTCCTTATCTAACACACACATACACACACACACACACACACAGAGCCGATGTCCCCCCAACTTAGGTCACTGCAAGGGCAGGTACCCACGACCAGAGGCACCCCTCTAGCCTGGAGCCTTCGGAAACTCGTCAAACTGTGCAATCCTAAGCTTCTTAAACCAGCCTGCCCTTCCTCGCCCATTCTCCAGGGCGAGGCCACGCTCTCTCTTCACCTTTTCTGCCTCTGACGGACCCTAGTGCTTCCCCGTGTGGCCCTGCATGGTGTGGCGCGCGTGGCGTGTCCCCTCTCTTTGGGGGGACACGCTGCAAGCGCTTCTCCCAAAGGCAGTTGCTTCTACGTCCGTCACCTCACCTTACCTGAGGAAAACAAAAATCCTGGGAACATCATCAAGACAGCGGGTCCGTGCCCCGAACCAAGAGAAGCAGTGAGAAAATCTCTGCTGGCCTCCGTCCTTCCCTCCTAGGCACTCCTTGGCGGATGGGAACCTCTCCGGCTTGCTTTTCCTGGCGCTGGGAATGCTCTGGGCACCTAGTGACGGGGACCTTGGGAACCCTGGCTGAATGTCTGGGCCCATGCCCCTCCTCCCTCTGCCATTGGGCTCTGACTTATTTATGAAACAGCACTTGAAACATCGGGCGCAACCGGTGTTTTCAGACCAGAACAGACAGGCCTCCCTGTGTGCTCCGGACAAGAGGACAGGCATGAGAATCGACACTCTTCTCTCCTGTAAATCAACCCAGTGCCCCAGGATTCCCATCTGGGGCCAAGGGGATTTTCTTAGGAAAAGCCCTGATTCAGGCAAACGCCCCAGAGTAGGGAGAACATGGCTTTCTTCTCCCTGTAAATTACTCCCCACCAAAGAGGTCCCTCCCTGAGCCTCCAGCTGAGGGTGCCGTACACCCTGTGCAGGAGGAGGCCACTTACAGAGTGTTCTCTGACTTTCCCCATAGTAACCGATTGAAATACAAGGTGCAGACGTCAGGCTCTGTATTCAGCGTCCTTCACTCGCCATGGAAACAGGCACTTGGACGGATGGCACTTGAGACAAGTGAAAGGGGGTGACTTCAGACCACAGGGGCATGCAGTGAGATGGTACTGGCCCCCCCTGCTCAGCGGGGGTCCTGACTGTCATGTTAATGCATCTCCATGGCTCATTGGCTTGGCAGGGGCTGGCGCCGCTCGTAGAGAGAACGGACCACTGCTAAGCTGAGATGTGTGTGTGGAGGGGAGCTGCGTGAGGGTGGGACAGACAGTGTGGCCCTGAGAGTCCACACAACCACACTCACCAACGGCCCCTGGAGGTCCCCTCGCCATCAGCGCGGATGGCAGGTGATGCCTGACTCCGAACAGTAACATGCCCATCATGTCTGTCCTTCCAGGGGCTCCTGTACAAACATTTGATCACCCACCACCAGGAGCCCTCGCACCACCATCTGATCAGCACCTATGACGACCATTACAATCGGCATAATTATAACCCGGGCCTGCCCCAACGCCGCGCTTGGGATAACCATAAGTTGCTGTGGCTTCCAGAGAAAGCCGACTTCCCCCTTCTGGGTATTTTTATAATTCTGGATTTGCCCCGGTGTTGGGCTGTAAGGGGTCCACACCTGCCCAGGGCTGAGGTGTGCCGCACTCACTCAAAAGGACCCTCAAGGAGGCCATTAGAATGAGACGATACGGGGAGGAGTCCTGTTTGCCCCTAGGGCTGCCACCTGCCTCCTCACCTTGACACTGGGAGGAGGCTGGTGGGTGTGATGAAGCCCTCACCTGTGCACCGAAGGTGTGCCTGGAGCGCAGGTGGTGGGAGGAGTAGCACTGGATCGACCATTCATTTCCTAACTAGTACTGAGTCCCAAGTGCCAGGCCCCATTGTAGCCTCTGGACACATAGCAGTGACAAACAGGGAGGAACTTCTGCCATAGAGGAGCTGACATTCCCATTGGGAGGGAGACAGGGTGCCATTAAGGAATAAGGTGACCTAAAATCTAGTAATTTCGGACCAGGATACATGCTATGATGCAAGCCGTCAAGGCTAGAAAGTGAAGCAGGTGTTCCTTGGTCTCCTCTGGGTGGGACGATGAGGCCTGGGCTTCCCTGAGGAGATAATTGAGTTGAGAAGGAAGGAGCCACCCCGGGATCAGGGGGAAGGGCATTCCAGGATGGGAGCAGCTCCAAGACAGGACCAAGGCTTTTTGATGGGATTTACCCAGGAGAGTAGCTTAGTCTGATTTATGTTCGAAGCTACCCCATCCTTTGCGACCCCCTCTTTGTAGTCCTACCCTTCAGTGCAAAGGGACATAGGTCAGAGAGCGAGCTGCTTGTCTCTCTGCATGATTTTTGCAAGAGTTTCTACACCTCCCAAGCCCACACTGCTCCCTTCCCCCCCGGGGTGGGACAGTTACCCAAGAGCGGGCAGAGCCACCCTCAACCAGGTCACGGGGCTGGCTTTCCTGAGGCCTCCTGGTCCCTCGTGATCATACGGGGAGCGCCCCAGCCTGAGGCTCCCGGCGGCTGGCCCAGCCAACACTGGCCGGCAAGCCTACCTTCCCTCCCGTGCACCTGCACTGGCAGCCGAGGCCCCATTGCACAACCTAGGGAAACCTCCAGGGTCCCGCCGCCCAGCCCCCCACCCAGACCTGCTTTCTCTTGCAGCTCCTCCTACAAACTATGGGCTCTATGAGCAGCTGAAGCAGAGATGGCTCCCACCTGAGGCTGGTCTGAGAGGGAGCATTTACACTTTGTCCTACCCTCGACCACCGCTGTGTGCTCTGTCCCGGCGGGAACATGCTATCCGAGTCCCTCCGCCTCGCCTGCACCCTGTCCCACGCTTCTGAGAACTGCCACCGCACCAGCAGCACAGGCGAACCAACTGGAGACACACCGTGCGATCGGACCCGCCAGACGGCTGGCACTGCGGAGACACCCCGAGTCCTAAACCCAGACCATGTCGGGGGTGGGGGTCTTCAGAACTATGGTCTGTGTTTCAGGGCTCCCGCCCCTCCTCCACACCCGCAGGTTCCTTTCTTTCCCATCCCACAATTAAAGCCCTTTGACACGGTGGAGCGTCACGAATGTGCAGAAGATAAGGCTGTTGGGAGAAACTGAAGAGCCCTTAAGTTTCACCCCCTCGTTTCACAGGAAGGGAAACCGAGGGCCAGAGAGGCAATGTGACTCCTTCAAGCACTCACAACTTCGTACATGCCTTCCAGGAGTCTCTGATCCAGTGGGAGAAATGGATCCCACTATGAGACGCTTCTCGAAAATTCCAAGGAATAGTCAAATGTGATTATGGGTTGGGCAACACAAAAGGAGTCCAGTGTGCCTGTCGTTGCTCCGGCAGATGTGCACTTGAACCAGGGGCTCAGAGGAAGGGAAGACACACAGCATCTCCCCTCCACTTCCTAACTCTCAAATCTTTTTAGGAGTTTGGGGATGGGGAATTTTCCAGTGAGCATCTGGGAGTGGGGGTGGACCCTCTGACACATGAACCCGGGTACTGTCCTGGCATAGGGACTTAGTACTGTCCTCACACCCAGGATGGAGTCCCCTGAGACACATGCTAACACCTGGTGTGAGGTCACCTCAGGCGGAGAACAGCACGTCCCTGATCTGCCCCCTCTGACTGTCGGGATTTGACACGCAGTCTTCGTGAATGGCCTTTCTCTGCCTTATACCTCCTCCCCAATTGTTTGCGTTCGCTGCTGTGGAGACAGTGCTGGGTATACAGTGGGTGCTTACTAATCCTTGGCTACATGAATGAATGGACCACTGTCTCCTGGGAGCTCCTGCACAAGCCCACACTCAGCCCCACTCATTCCCTCCTTCTCGTTCTCCAGATTGAGTTTCCGTCCAACTGCTGCTTCGTGTGAGAACGTGCGACCTGGGTGCACGTTCTCAACAGATGGAGGAAACTGCTCCCCAGAATGACAGTGTGTGGTTTCTTTGATACATTTGGACGTAAGGGGAGGCAAAGTAAGGAGAAGTATGTGAAGGTGGGAGAAAGCAGGGCAAGGATTGGATGACGGGGTAGCTACCGAGATTACGTACGTTCTTGAGAGCGCTATGACTCCCATTCTGAAAAAGAGGTACTTCAAAGGCACGTTCACCCAGCTGCACAAAGACAGTTGGGCGAGGCTGGCTTAACGTGAGGGTAAACCTTTCGGAGGCCTGGGGCGCGAGTACCCACCCTGACCTGCCCAAGTAGGAATCGATGACCAGCTCACCATGCGACGTTACTTTCAGTTAGATTGATCACAGAGCCCCCCTCCCTTTTTTTCCGTTCACAGTCCTAAAACCCCTGCCCCAGGGGGGACCTCTGTATCCAGGCCGCCAACCACTCTGACGCCTAAAGGTATTTTCCCCAGAGCTCAGCTCTGCCCCTCCTGACTCAGGGGAAGTGAGCCCCTCGATGGCTTGGCCAGCCTCAGAGAGGAAGTCAGCTCCCTGCCTCTGTGTCCTGGAGAGCTTGGCCACGCACCCACGCACTCACTTGTCCTGTCACCAAGACAAACCAACCACAAATAAACAGCAGAAAAAGGAATGGATAGAGCTATTCGACTATGAATTTTTTCCTCACATTTTTTGGGCACTTGCTACCACAATCTAGCAAAAAATCAAGAAAAAATGCCAGGAAAAACGTTGAGTTGATATGTATTGTGGGGAACCGGGAGCCAGACCTGGGTCTGCTACACTGGATGATCTTGTTGACTGCCGCCGGCACCAGCCGCGACCGACACCCTAAGGTAGGGGTTCGAAATGTCATTTCTGGTTAATTGATGAAGCTGAGCTCCTCTGTTTTATTTGTGCGATCTTTTTTTTTTTTTTTTTTTGCAATAACAGGTTCTGCCATGAAAACGATGTAGTACATTATGGATCTCGTGCTCTCTAAGGTTCCCTCCGGCCCAAGCAGGAGCCCAGGACTCCAGAATGTTATTACAAAGTATTAAAACGAGCAGTGTATTGTCCAGGGCTGGGACAGCAGGGTGTCATGTTCAAGAGCACAGACGAGGCCTTGGAAGTCCACCTCCGCCACTTACAGGCTGCGGGGCCTTGAAGGAGTTACTGTCCCTCTCTGACCCTCTCTCTTCCTCTGTCAGTGACCCTCTGAGGCAGATAAAAACACTGAGTCCAGTGAGGGGTGCAGAATAAATCCTCCACACATGCCGCTCGCTGTTGTTCGACATTCAAAGGCAACAGACATAATCCAGAAAACTGTCCAGGCCACAGAGGACAACTCAGACCAGAGGCAGGGGCAGAGTCAGAGGCGGATTTAAGGGCGGGCGCACCGGGTCTGCGCCCTGGGCCCCGGCTTCTGAAAGGCCCTGCAAAACCCCAACTTACATTTTTTTCTAATGGCACAAAGTTTGGTTTCATATGTGCAATTTTAACTATGTACGAGTTTACAATTGGCGGTAAAACCTGATAGTATGTTTAAATATTTTCTTCTGTGCCTGGGGCCTCAACTGACCTTTATCCACCTCTAGGCAGAGTCCTCTCACAGGGCAGCTGTCCCCTCTGCTAAGACGCCAATGCTTTGACTCTGGAACCCAACACCACTGGAGTGCGGCCCGCTGGCTGGGACAAGCCTGCCCCCTGGTGGCCAACTCGACACCCATTTCCAAGTGGCCAACAGTCCAGCAGGGCACTGTGGTCGGCCCCAGGAGGACCCTGACGAAGGCAGAGGAGCCCCTGTATTCCTTTGCTGCAGACCTGAGACCACCTTAGTCAGGGGCTGGCTTTGAAACTTGCTGGGGCGTAATCTCCTGCAGTTGGCGGAGCTAATCCCATCTTCCCTGGGGCAGACACGCTTTTCCTCTGGGGAGGGGCAGAAGACATAATCTCCCTGTTTGCCCTCAAGGATGACACGGTCTCCACTTAGCCTGTCCCCTTCCAGTTTCTCAAGTCACCCAGAGAAAAGTCTCTCAATCTCCCTTCTCTCCAGGAAAAAACCCCGTATGTTACATGGTGTTGGGTCACACGCTGCCCTGCCCCCTCCCCTGACTCCCCTGGTAGTTCTGACCTGACGTCCCTCAGAGAAGCCTTGTGGCCTGGAGGAGCAGCCACACCCTCAGCTGCACATCCCTTGCTCCTTGAGTGAGCTCACGATCTGCTCTGTTTCCTGACATAATGCCTAAGTGACAACTTGAGGCACTGAAACGTTTACTTTCTTTTCTTTGGGGGTGACACCATTGTCTTCACAATGCTGTTTTAACCCTGGAACATTCTGATAATTTCGATGTGGCTAGAGATCCCCCAACGATGATGCTTTCAGATTTTGATTTTTTCCTGACTAAAACCAGGAACCGATCACACTCTTCCCTGTCTCACACGGGGGGTGACGGCTGCCAGGTCATCAGTAAAACTCAGTCCTGAACTGTACCACTCCCTAATTCTGTCCCGTTCTTAAATGGATGTCGGATTCAATCAATTAATCCGGAGACCGGCGAAGATCCCATCAGGACTAAGGGCTAGAGAATGAGGAATCTAATTAGGTATTGATTTCTGATTGGTTGTTGATAGCTGAAGAAGGGAAGATGTGGTTACAAAAGTTTAAAAAAGCCTTGGATGCCAAAGAAGAGGTACTCCAGCTCTGGAGTCACCACCTGAGGTCTCCGCCAGGCCTGAGACTTGAGCACCCAGCCAGCTGCGTCCGTCCAGGTAAGTCGCCACCTCTGCTGGGGACCCCTCCTCTTCCCTAAGGCACCCGGGTCTCCCACGGCGACATGCAGCCTGACACAGCACGGAGATCTTCCCTTCTTTCTTTTCCGACCAGTAGATTTAAGTCTTCTGTTTTGCCTTTAAGTATAGTTTTGCCTGAATCCCAAACATTTTGATTTGTGATTTGGTTTGTTATTTTTAAATATCTTAACGGAGCTGATTTTATTTTACTTTTTGTGTTCCTTCTTTTTTTTTTTTTAAAGATTTTATTTATATATTTTCAGACAGGGAGGAAGGGAGGGAGAAGCGAGGGAGAGAAACATCAGTGTGTGGTTGCCTCTCGCTTGCTCCCCACTGGGGACCTGGCCCGCAACCCAGGCCTGTGCCCTGACTGGGAATCGAACCAGCGACCCTTTGGTTCACAAGCTGGTGCTCAATCCACTGAGCCACACCAACCAGGGCTTTTTGTTGTTGTTGTTGTTGTTTTTTATTTTGTTTTTCTTTTCCCTTTTTTGTTTGCTTGTTCCTTTTCTTTTTCTTTTGTATGAGTATTTTTTGTTTTGTTTTTGTCCCACTTAAAAATGTTAAAGACGAATGGCATGCATTTGAGGGCCTCTTCTTAACCTTCCCCAGTGGGTTAGCTGTGGGAACAGAGGGTGTAGGGCTGTCTGGGCTGCACGGTGTCTCCATTTCTATCACTGTAGGGTGACGGTCTGAAATTCCCTCCTGCCCAGAAGCATGGGGTCAGCTTTCAGGCTGCTCGGCACCTACTTCCCGGTCGGATTGGAATCAAAGATGTGGGTGCTTCTGAGATGCCTGTCCTGGAGCCAGTAGGGGCAAACTGGAGCTGGGTAAACTGAGGCCCTCACCTTGGCCAGGCAGTGGCTTTGGCCCTGAGTTGGGTCCTCTGAAGGCTGGGGAGTCAGACAATGGGGATGCTCATGCTTGGCCTCACAGGGGTGCCTCGTTCCCTAGACGTGTCCACGGGACTCCCTCCAGAGCAGAACGAAGATGAGCACCCAGACCCTACCCAGACTCCTGGACCTGGCGGGACAGAGCCTGCTGAGGGACGAGGCTTGGCCGTCGCAGCTCTGGAGTGTCTGCTGGCTGAGCTCTTCCCACCGCTGTTCACGCAGGCCTTCTCTGGGGGACACAGAGAGCCCCTGAAGGCAATGGCGCATGCCTGGCCTTTCGCCCACCTCCCTCTGGGGGGCCTGATGCAGATGCCTCAGCACGGGGTCCTATAGGCTGTGTTCGATGGGCTTGACACCCTGCTGGCCCAGAAAGTTCGCTCCGGGTGAGGCCGATCCAGGTAACCTGGCAGGGGCCTGCGCATCCCAGAAACCGGCTGGGGTCAGGCAGTGTGAAAGGCCAAGGAGGTGGGCCAGAGGTTTCTGAGGGTGACAAGGAATTTCAGGGAGAAAAAACATGCCCCGCGTCCTCCCCCTGGTACTTAGAGTTATTAGACGTGCTGGCCAGGAAGTATGGAAGGGAAGGAGATGGAGGAGAGCAAAGTGGAGAGGTCAGGAGAGGGCTAAGGAGAAGCTGACGTCGGGGCACAGAGTAAACGCTCGGGGGTGGAGTCCAATTGTTGCCTGAAGCTCTCCGGTGCTCGGTCTCGTTCTGGTCTGCCCTCATTCTGTTGATCTTGGAGCATCTCAGCCAATGCCCCTGTCTTCCCCACAGGAGGTGCAAACTGCGGGTGCTGGGTTAACGGAACACCGGCCGGCCCTTTTGGAGCCTGTGGTCTAGAGCCAGGGCCCAGGTGCACTCATGGACCGGACCCATGGCTGCAGACAGTTCCGGGAAGAAGCAGCCCTTGGCCCCTCTTGGAAGTGTTCATAGACCTTTGCTTCAGCAATAGGACCCAGGATCAGTTCTTCACCGACCTCATCTGCTGGGCCCAGCAGACAGAAGGTTTACTGCGCCTGTACTGTCAGATGCTGGAGATCTTTGCGGCACCCACCAAGAATATTAAGACCCTGGCCCAGGTGCAGCTGGACTGCATCCAGGAGGTGGGAGTGGATTGTCCCTGGAGACTGTCCACCCTGGGGTGGGTTACTTCTTACCTGGGTCAGATGAGTAACGTGCGGAAACTCTGTCCCATGTCCGCCTGCCTGCCGGCCTCCGAGGAGGAGGAGTGGGAGCTCCATATTTCCCAGTTCACCTCTCAGTTCCTCTGGCTGCAGCACCTGCAGAAGCTCCATCTGGAATCTCCTGCCTTCCTCACACGCTGCCTGGACCAGCTGCTCAGGTGAGCTGTGTGACAGGGAACGCGACAGCAGGATGCCAAGTGCTTTGTCTCGTGTGCTGCTCTGAAGTGTGGTATCGCGTGACCCACCCCCCGCCCCAAAGAAAGGTGGAGGGACAAGCTGGGAAAGGGGCTCCGGAAAGGGAAGCTGTGTAGAGGGGGCTCAGAACCAGCAAGGTAAGCTGGGTTTGTGAATTCTTCCTTAGGGAGAGATGTCTAAATTAAGATGATGTTGAAAGGGGTGAGCGAGGAGGAAAAGCCACGTGGGACCTAGCATCCCCAAAGAGGAGCTCTGCGCCCACCGTCTGTGTGAATGCAGATGGGCCTGTCTCAATTTCCCCGTCTGTAAGGGGTGGTTTTGTATGCTAGGTGAGGCAATTAGTAGATGGGAAAGGCATGATTCTGGAGATTAGGGAACAGAGGTGTGAAGAACGACCAAAAGCGAGAGATGCTTTGCGGGTGACCCCTACAGACTGGCCACCGCAGCTGATGGTGCAGGATCTTTGCGCAGGTGCGTACTTTCTGCCTCAGAAGAGCTAGCCTCAGGTGACCCAGCTACTCCGGCACCTGGGGCCCGAGCCATGGACAGAAGGGAGCCTGAGTTGAGAGCGTTTTTGGTTTTATCCCCCAGCGTTAAGATTCAGGGATGCTCACGCTTGATCTAGACACTGTCAGGCTCTCTGAGCATGTTCCAGCGTTTTCCATTATATCCATCCATCCTCCTAAGTGGAGTGCTCTAACAGGTGAGGAAAGAAAGCTTCGGAGATTTCGTGAACTTGACCCAGTCACGTACGTGAAGGCGAAAGGACTCTGCCTGAAGCAAGACTGGGTGTCCTGGCCGTTGGCCTTCATTAGATGGTCGGAGCCACCCTGCACTTGGACGTATCTCTCCTCTGCCACCTGGAGGCCCCCTCGACCTGCTGCCCCAACTCCGCAGAACTAACTGCCCTGTCTTTCCCCAGGTGCCTGCAGGCCTGCTCGGAGACCCTCTCCAGAACGAACTGCCTGCTCTCGGAATGGGACCTGATGCACCTGTCCCTTTCCCGAACCTCTG
>PVJD01014108.1:0-30651 GCA_004026545.1 Mormoops blainvillei | reverse complement strand
TTTTTTAACATTGAAAATATTTTCTAAAATAATCATTTCAAGAGAAAGCCAATTTAGTAAAAGTGACTTAAAAATCAATACAACTATATATATAGAAGGTCATCACAACCACACAACTGAAGTAAACTTGATTTATAATATAGCAAAATATCCAGTGTATAACTTTAAGTGTTCTTTTCAACACCCTTTTGTAACCACCTAAATTATTGCTATCTTAGACAAACAGATAGCCTTCACTTATATTTGTAACCGGAAAAAATATATTAAGGATATAATTGCTGTGAAAAATCTTAGTTATCTCATAGAACTCTAGCATAAAAGTATATAGTTTAAAAACAGAAAATACATTATTGGTAAGATATAGGACGCTGTGGAATGAAATTCAACCCAAATTACTGCCTGTATTTTTCAGGGTGCTTCAGATTTTTGTGACCTCTTTTTGCTCTTCAAAGAATGTCTGGGGACAGAATATATTGCTTTTACTTCATAAAGACAAAAAAAGTAAACAGTCATCTCTGGTAAAGTTTTGGGGCACAGTATACTTATTGGTTTGATAAAAAAAGAAAAATGCATTAGAAAACACGAGTATCTAAAACTGCCACGCACAAAACCCTAATTTACACCCTCCTAGAGGTCCCATAATCTCAATTTATTATAGAGACAAACCCTAACCTAAATCAGGTATTCTACCTGCTTTTCATTCGGCAGTAAAATTAGCCCAAGTGGCGTGAGAATGAGAACAATATCAGCTTTAGTCACTCCGGCCAACCTCTCTTCACCTCATTTCCTTTTCCTTCTTGCTCTTCCATCAGCAGGGTTAGAGACCATGCTGCCCATAGTTACGACCCGGTGCTGAGTATAAGTTTTTCACTTTCTATAAGCATCCACTTTGCAGCAAGCACTTCTGAGTTTATTATCCAAAAAAATATAATAAATAACCGTACACTTGGACCAATGGGTTTATGGAATAAATCATATTCGGATAAAACGAATGGGTTCTTGACATGTTCCTGAACTTATTGTTTATTGATCCGGTTTCTCCTCTGATTCATGTCAGTTATCTGAATTAAGGACTTGCTTATCCATCCTCCTGGAACCAGGTCTCCATATTTCCTGGAATAGTTGATGCCTCGTCATGCTCACCTTATTTCCTACTAGCATCTCAGGGACACCTGCGTTGGGTGGTAATCACTCTTCTGCACTCACTTTACATTCCAATAAGTTCGCACCATTTCTCCCGTGGTCCCTGTCCCAAGAATGCTCTTTCTTCTCACCTTTTTCTATCCAACTATACTTCAGGTTATATATTCCACCAAGAGCTTTCTTGTTCTCTAAATCCCTATGGAGAATAACATGCAGCTTAGCACTTAATCATTCTCCAGTTGTTTGCTGCAAGCTAATTTGATCTCTATAACCGAATGTAAATTCCCTGAGTGCAGTGGCATACCCTAATCTTCCCTATTCAGCACTGCCGTAAACAGTGCTGAGCGTATTTGATACCTGTTTAACAAGAGTTGTTTGTGATTATTTGATATTAAGACTTAGACTTGCACTAGGGGGAGCTTCTTTGAGTTAAAAATAAACAAACAAAATAAAACCTCACATATTTTATGCAAATTTCTTCGCCCCTGGCTAGGCTCCTCTGAATTTCTTTGCCAGTTTTAGTTTGAATGACTCAAACCAGAATTTACTTAAAAGGAAATCAGAGTTGTAAATATCTGGTGGAATGACTTAGGTTAAATAAATAAAGAAATAGTCACTCGGGGGGATGAGAAGAAAGCCAAGGTTCAGAGTTAATGTTTTCAAATATTGGCCAATCAGTCTTTGACCCAGCTACGTCAGCTAGTTGGTCAATGGATCCTTTTTGTTTGCCCCTAGTAACCTATGCATTTCTGTTATCTAGCACCTTTCTTATTACGGTATGTTGGTATATATTTCTCTCTGTTCCCGTTGGTCCCTTATGATGCCCAGCAACTGCCTTCTCTTCACCATAGTATTATCAATGCTGAGCATGATACCTAGCACTTAGTAGGTGTTTAATATATGTGTTGGAAGAATGAATGAATGGATGGATGAGAGATGAAATTACTTACTAAGTCACAAAATAAGATACACCTTCTTATTAAAATAAGCGGTTCCCTTTTGTTGGATTGTCCGATGGCCTGAGATGTTAAGGAAGCCAGAAGGACATGCGCGGTAATCAAAACACATGACCTTACAGTACGGGATGTGGAGTCACTGCCTTAAACATTTCAAGGTGGCATTAGAGATCGCCTTTAAGCAAAAGATGTCTTCGTGGATAAAAGTCAAAAGTCATTTCACTGTCTCTGCTCCTCAATTTTCTCACCTTTAAGATGGCTATAATTGTTTCTTTGTACCTATTTTACAGTAGTATTAAAATTGTGCCATGTGATTACACAGCCCTTGCACGCATTTCTTGGATAATGACAAGGTACAGAGGTCAGGGAAAAAGTAATTGTAGTGACCTAGTAGGGTGACCACAATCAGACAATAAGAGGAAGACTGAGAAATTCAGGCCAGGGGGTGGGGGCGGGGATCTGTGGAGCTTAGTGCAGATCTCAGCGGGGAGGGAAGCATCAAAATGATTAATGTTAGGATTCAAAGTCTACACTAAGAAGGGATTTTAAAAATTGATTTTTTGTTCACATATCACATATATACTTACACAATAGCAGCATTCAAAACAATTTTGGGTCTTACAGTCATATACTGTTACCTAAGTGTCTCCTATAGTGCCAGTTCACGGACTTGGCTAATTTTGTATTTTTTAGTTGTCAGCTAACCCTTTGTTTCCTCTCTCTGGGCATGCAGAAGGATTCTAAAATTTATTCCTGCCAAACAGTTATCTTTCATGGGAATTTGGTTTAAACCAGCTCTGTTGCTATGGTACCTAGTTTTCAGTTAATGGAAAAATACAGAATTAAAATAATATGAAATTTGCGGTATATATGTGCCCACTCACTGTATATTGGCTTGTTCATATTGATGGAATACACAAATGGTCAGAAGTTTTCCAGTGCTATAAAAACATACCTAACCTATTTAGAATTCACATACTAATAATTACCTGTATATCTTTAAAGTGTGTATGTGTGTGTAGTAAGAGAAATGGCATGATATAATAGTATTTGGAGACAGAGTCCTGAGACTAAAACCCAGTTTAGCCAGCTAAAAGCTAGTTAACCTTGGACAAGTCACTTACTGCCTGTATCTTTTATTTCCCACCCGCTTTGGGTATTACTACTAATAATTACTTGTCAATGATGTTATCAAACTTAGGACCATATGTTTTAATTGCCTAGAACAGTGCCTACCACTGAGCAGGTTTGCATAGGTGTACTAGTGTTTTCAAATATGCAGGTGATATTATATATGCATTATGGGCTGAATTGTGCTCCCCCAACCAATTTTGTTATGTTGAAGCCCTAAACTCTAGTATCTCAGAATGCGACTATATTTGGAGATGGGGCCTTTAAAGAGATAGTTACATGAAAACAAGGCCATTAGCGTGGGCTGTAATCCAACCCGACTGGTACCTTATAAGAAAAGGGGATTAAGACACATAGACAGATACCAGGGGCCCTCTCACAGAGGAGAGACCATGTGAAAACACAGGGAGAAGGCGGCCACCCGCAAGCCAAGGAGAGAGGCCTCAGAAGAAACCAAATCTGCTAATACCTGGATCTCGGATTTCTAGCCTCCAAAGCTGTGAAAAACAATTTTCATTGTTTAAGCCTGTGGTACTTTGGCAGCCCTAGCATGCTAATAGTATCTATGTGTATCTCCCTACCTATCTACCTAAAGCAGGTCAACAAATGATCATAATAAAACAGAAATGATAATAACATGCTGGGTTTTCCTGAGTCTTTCTTTTCATTGGCTGTCTGAAGCATATAGGGTTTTTTTGGTTAGAATTTACTTTTTATTGACTAAAAACTTCCATGATGTAAAAAACAAAGATCTTAAATGTATATCCCAATGAATTTGTACACATATACACATCCATGCATCCATTACCCAGATCAAAACTGAGAACATTTTAGTTTCCTAGAAATCTCTGTCATGCCCCTTCAACTCAACCACCAGTCCTTCCATCAAAGTAACCACTTGTGACTTCTGGTGTTGTATACTAGTGTTTCAATCTGGTAAAAGTCCAACCATTGTTAATATAACAAGAATAGTGTCTGTGACCTCGATGTAACCTGGCAGAGAAGAAGAGTGGACTGGAATGCACATGCGTAAACGACAGCTTTACTGTACTAGTCAGTGGGAGGGTGGGTAGACACGCTTCAGTGAGCATGTGTACTGTGTGACCGTCACATGCAAAATGACTGAGAGAGTAGTGCAACAGATCTGCATCAAATTTTGCATGAAGCTTGAACATTCCTCTGTGGAAACTATTCAGATGATTCAGAAGGCCACAGCTATGGGCAACTGGTGACTGGCAACTTCATTACGACAACACACCTGCTCATGCATCACATCTTTTGATGTTTCACCAAAAAACTCTGCACCCAGGTGACTCAGCCTCCCTACAGCCCAGATTTGGTGCCCTGTGACTTCTGGCTTTTTCCAAAACTAAAATCACCTTTGAAAGGGAAGAGCTTTGAGACCGTCGATGAGATTCAGGAAAATACGACAGGGCAGCTGATGGCAACTGGGAGAACTGTGTGAGGTCCCAAGGTGCCTACTTTGAAGGGGACTGAGGCATCATTGTCCTATGTACAATGATCCTTTTATCTTTTATCTTCAATAAGTGTCTCTGTTTTTCATAGTACATGGCTGGGTACTATCTGGACAGACTGCATGTATTTTGAATATCATATAAATGGAATCAACCATTACTTTTTTGATTCCGGTTTCTCTCACATAACATCATGTATGTGAAATCCATCCATGTTGCTGTGTGCTAAGGAGTTCAGGGTTTTTTTTTCATTTCTGACTAGTATTCCATTTTTTGAGTATAGTCCAATTTATTTATCTATGTTAGTGTTGAGCATTTGAGTAGTTTTTACTTTTTCATACTTATGAATAAAGTTGTTATAAACATTCTTGTATTTTTGATGGCACTCGTTTCTCTTGGGTAAGAAGTGCATAGCAATTGTATAAAATCTCTCCATTTTAATGTTATGTAGTCACACAATTAGTCATAAAAGTCAGTATTTTTCTGCCTTCTGAATATTGCTTTTTACTCTCCCCACTAGAAAAATCCTAACATTTTTCAATCAGGGGTGATTTTGTCTCATAAGGAATATTTGGCAATGTCTGGAGATATTTTAGTTTCACAACTGAGGGGGATGCTACTGGCATCTAGTGGGTAAAGGCCAGGATTACTACAGTATCTGCAATGCACAGGACAGACTCCAGCAACAAAGAATGATTGTTCCCCAAATGTCAGTAGTGCTGCTATTGAAATACCCTGGATCTAGATCAGTTTAATTTTGTATTTTTACCTTGTAGATATCAACACCAGTTTTTATTGCTTGACCAACCACCATATTCCTCCCAATGTATTTTTTAGGACCCCTAAAGGGAAATAGTATATGACAGGGGGAGCTCCATTCCTGTTTTATTTGGGAATATTAACTCTCAACACCTATATGGCCTGAATGATATTTCTAGAAAAGGGTAATAGCATGTCTCCCCTTTAAGCTTGTAATATTACATTCTGAGCATATGTGTGTGTGTGTGTGTATACACACACACACACACACACACATATACAGGGTGGGACAAAGCAGATTTACACCAGTTGTGAGAATGCAAAACACAGCTTATCCTCATTATTATGTATTAATTATTGTAGTATTTCCCATACACACAAATACCAACCCTTGCCTCTATTCAGAAACAGCTAAGACATCCATGCATGGATACCTGTTCTATTTCAAAATGTGTTCAGAATATTCTCAAAATCTCTCCTGTCATTGTCCCCGATCTTTAAAACTGATCTGTCCATTCTCACGACTGCATTTCACTCATTGTTTTCGCAGGCAACCTCTTATATTATATTCACTACAGTTATCATAAATACTTTAAAAAATGAGCATGTTATTTTCATTTCCATGAGCCTAAGCCTTCTCCTCTCCCACATTCCTAGCAATTCTTGCTTCTGAAAACTGAGCTTTAGAGCGATACCTTAATTTACACTTCTTGCTGATTTTGTATCATCCATCCAGTGATAGGTCCAAAAGAGCTGATTACTTAGCTCCCTAAATAGGAATGGAGTTTACACCTAATAAGATTGTCTTCATTTATTTCAGTGACTTTGAAATGTAGTGATGGTGTTTGCTGGCTGTGGGTTTTGAACACATGATATGCAATGTTTTTGGCAGACAGCTAAGTAGTTCCTGGCACTAAAAAAGTCCCCCCAAATCACAATTTTCCCTTTTCACTTTCGAAAATTGAAAAAGCACAGAAAATTAAGAATACTAAATATAAATATAACACATTTAAATACTACATAATCACCTGTTAAATTTTAAAATTATTACAAATAATTGGCTCTGCAACCTTTAACGTTAACAAATTTTTGTGGGTGAGTTCTTATGCCACTGAAATATCAATATGTTATAGCTCTGTGGTTCCTTAACTTAAAAACTCATAGTCATTGATATTTGCTACCTAGGGTCTATGATGCATAAAGTCTTGCTACATGTTTGAAGGAGTCCCATGAAAAGAAAGACTGCCCATTTTAAAATTGTAATAATGTCCTCACTGGCAACCAGTGACACTAATGGACAGAATGATTTTCTAAAATTATTCTTAATAAAAGGGGTGATTTCCATAATTTTAGAATCAGAGAAACTGTGGGGAAAATTAGCTCTCCACTTAAGCTCTTGGGGAATATTTTCATTAAGCTACTAACCACTATTATAGGTAAATGACTATTGTGGCCTATCTTATAAAATACATGGGTTTTTTTCCCCCTTTCATCTTCAGCAGCGTTACTAAACTCTAAACCTATGGTATGTCCTTGGAGAAAAAGGGTTCCATGGTTGCAATGGATAATTTGATGTGTCATTGTCACTGGGCTAAGGGATGCCGGGCTAGCTGGTAAAACATTATTTCCGGGTATGCCTGCGGGCCTGTCTTTGGACGAGATTAGCATCTGAGTCAGGAGACTGAGTAAAGATCCCCTTTCCCCAATGTCCGTAGGCATCATCCAATCCATTAAGGGCCTGAATAAAACAAAGACAAGGAAGAGCTTTTTTGCTCTCTGCTTGAGCTGAGACCCCTGTCTTCTCCTGCCCTCTGACATCCGTTCCCCTGGTTCTCAGAATTTTGGACTCAGATCAGGACATACACCATTGAACCCCAAATCTCACCTTAGACTTGCAGTGAATTACACCACCAGTTTTCCTGTTTGCACAGCTCATTGACAGTAAATCTTAGAAATTCGCAACCTCTAAAATCGTGTAATTCAGTTTTTATAATGAGCCTCCTCATATCTATATAATTTGATTATATTCTACTGGTTCTATTTCTGTAGATCCCTGATTAATACAATGGTGCAACAAATTAATTAACTAATGTATACCATTTCCCTCATACCTCACCATGACCTATTTTAACCATTTGGATTAGGATATGGAAAGCTTTAAAAAAAATTCAGTTTAATCTATTTAACTCATTCTTTTAATTGCTGTTGTTTTGTTGTAAAAATACTTAACATAAGATTTACCCTCTTAAAACTGTAAGTACACAATACAGTAGTGTTGACTAAAGAAACAATGTTTTACAGCAAGCAGATCTCTAAAACTTATTCATCTTGCATGACTGAAACTTTATTCCCATTGAACAATACCTCTTCATTTTCCTCTCCCTCAGTCCCTGACAACCACAGCCTGTTTCAATAAGTGTGACTATTTTAGGTACCTCATATAAGCAGAGTCGTGCAGTGTTTATCTTCCTGTGACTGGCTTATTCCACTTCCATTGTATCCTCCAGGTTTATCCATGCGTCTCATATTCAGGATTTCCTTCTTTTTTAAGACTGAATAATATTCCATCGTGTGTATGTACATGAGTGTATATTATCTATTCACTCATCATTGGACACTTAGGTTGTTTTCATATCTTGAGTATTATGAATGAGACTTCAATGAACATAAGTGTGCTGTTATCACTTTAAGATCCTGGTCTAAATTCTTATGTATACCCAAAACTAAAATTCATATTAAACCACAAAAGTTTCCAAATAGCCATAGCAATCTTGAGAAAGAAGAACAAAGCTAGAAGCATCACACTTCCTGATTTTAAAATATATAACAAAGCTACAGTAATTAAAAGAGAATGGTACTGGCATAACAACAGACATATTGATCAATGGAACAGAATAGAGTTCACAGATAAATACATGCACATTTGGTCAACTGATCTTTGACAGAAATACCAAAAATACACAATTGGGAAAAGGATAGTTTTTTTCAACACATTGTTGGTAAATTTGGATATCCACATGCATAGAAATGAAATTGGACCTTCATCTTACTACATATACAAAATTCTTAAATGTAAGAACTGAAACTGTAAAAATCCTAGTAGAAAACATGGCAAAAAACCCTCATGACATTGCTCCTGGCAGTGATTTCTTAGATGTGACACAAAAAGCAGAGGCAACAAAAGAAAAAATAGAAGGTGGGACAACATCAAACTGAAAAGCTTCTGTACAACAAAGACAGCAATCAATGGAATGAAAAAGCTATTTGCAAAACATGTATCTGATGAGGGTTTACTATCCAAAATTTATTAGGAACTCACACAACTCAATAGCAAGAATAAATGAATAACATGATTTTAAAATGGGCTAAGGACCTGAATAGACATTTCCCAAAAGAAGACATGCAAATAGCTGACAGGTATATGAAAACATAACTAATTATTAAGGAAATGCAAATCAAAATCACAGTGAAATATCACTGCACATCTGTTAGAATAGCTATTATCAGAAAAACAAATGATAAGTGTTGATAAGGATAGGGAGAAATTAGAACCCTTGTATACTGTTCTTAGGAGTGTAAAATGGTTTGGCCTCTATGGAAAATAGTATGGAGTTTCCTTAAAAATTAAATACAGGGTGGGACAAAAGTAGGTTTAGAGCTGTTTGTATGGAAAATAATACAGTAATAAATAATAATACAATAATAAACTATGTGTTTCACACACAACTATAAACCTCCTTTTGCCCCACCTTATATGCATTATTTATGTGTAAGACTGTAGGATACTTTTTTATCTAACATATGGTAATAATATTGTGAAGTAATTGTTCCATGGAATTCACTTTGGAAAATGACTGTGAACTCAAAATATCTTGTAATATTTCTTATCCTAGTCTGAATTTAAAAGTAATATTTAAAAGCCAGGTTTTTTTGCATAGAGTAAAAAAGAATTTAATGATTCATAGTACCATAAGAGTTTCTGTAGTTAACCTTCCTCTTGAATCTATGGTTTTAATTATCTAACTTGTGAATCCAAACAGACTCTACAACATCATCTTTTCTCTGTTAAGCCCACCATCACATTGCTGTCTTACAGACAAGATGCATCTCACTAAAGAGCATTAAATGAATCAGTTCCTTAAATGAGTGTCTGAGTATGAGACAAAGCGAGCATAACATGAAACCTTAATGCTCGTTGTTTTTGAACTGTTGGTCAATATTTTGAGTAGAGAATTTGTTTCTTTTAACTCTAGAAAGAAGGTGTGACAGACAAGTTGTCCTTAAACACAGGATAATCCAGATCAATTCTATCCGCACATTTACTACGTGTGACATTCTGCTAAATAAGATTTTAAAATAAAAACTGCAAAGTTTAAAGATAAAAATAGAACATTATCATAAATCATATTCATGCTCATTTCCTTCCTTATTTTCTAATGAAGTCTTCTTTCCTACCTTACTACCTGCACACGGTCTTTGGCCATACAGGTGATATGCCTGTCCCATTTTAAGTCAAGGGACACCATTAGTTCATTAGTGTTGCAGCTCTGGCATATGAGATCTGAAAGGAAACAACTGTCCTGTCACCCTAACTTGCTTATGCAAATGAACAGAACGCTTGAAGCATTTTACATGTTTTACTTGTCATAGAATACCTCCAGTTTTATGCTGACAAGGGACACTGCTGTATGTGAAACTAGTTTTGATAACCTCATTTTAGCTTTGATCTCATTGGACAGGTTTTCCATGCTGTCTTTCTCTTTTCATCTGGAGAGCATATGAAAGTTGCCTAGGCTTGCATTTGCCCATAAGAACCAGTTTGGGTTTAAGTTTCACTGTCTGAATAACCTCGAGGTATAGATTAGAAATACATCTAGTCAGTTTACCGATATGTTAACATTTGGTTTATGCATGTGACTGTCCCAATATACTATGCTAACATCTGAATATTTCTGTAACTAATATAAATTATTTAAAAATAGAAAAAGGAAATGAAAACTTTTTATATGAAATACATCAGCATGAAATGTTTACTCATTTAGCACCCATCGAATAAGCTGTGTTCATTTTAATGATTGCCTTTTCTCCATTGAAGGTCTCAAGAATAATTCCCTGGATATAAAATAAATCCACTCTTGTTATTTTAAAGCAAATCGAATAAAATTCATTGGGACAGATTATATACCTGACCTTTTGCAATGATTTACGGCATTTCCATAGGAATAGAAAAGATTATTCCCATGCAGATAAAATGGCAATGGAAGTCCAATGAGAAATAAAGCTTATGGACATTGAACGCAGTAAACTGGTTGCCTTCATTGTTCATGGACTTTCCAAATGTTATTACAAAGTTCTTATTTTCAATAAATCACATCACAGATGAGCATCGTTAAAACAAATAGACTGTTGTAGCACTGGAAACTGCCTACTGGAATGCTTGGTAGGAAAGTGAAACCAGTAAGTTATTTATCTGTAGCTGTTTCTATGCATATATTGTATAGAGAAATGGGAATATCCTTTTTATTAGAAAAGTTTTAACAATAAAAAAGCAGAATAAATTATTTCCCATAATAATGGAAAACTTGTTTTTGTTATGCATATGGCCTTCTATGTAGAAAGAACTTTTTAGGGGATTTAAAATACATTTGAATGGAATTTTGACTTTCTTACATATAAACGGTGTTTTAAATTTTTAAAATTGTTTTTAGCTTTTAATTTCTGTCATGTCAGTTGTATAAGGCAAACAACACTGCAACTCCATTTTTCAGCTCATCAAAAGTCTAAAGCACTCAAGCCCACCAATTTAAAATCATATCCAAGATCATGTGTTACACACTAATTCCTTCTGGGAACTTTAATGCCTCTAGATATTTTTCCCACTTTAAAGATATTCATTCCAAGCTATAATTTTACAATCTTTTTAAGGTAATGTATCTCAGTGCTTAAAAATTCTCACTATTATAACAAATTTGATGTATAAAATTCCTGCCAACACACCAAGTTATGACTTTACAACTTCTTTTAGTGTAATATATTTTAGCATAGAGAAAAAGCATCACTAATTTAATGTTTAAAATGCTGTTCAATCCAAATAAAGTATATGTATTCTGGATCTCTGCCTTATTAAAAATGAAAGCAAATTTTCAAATTTTTTACCTACAAGCACAAAGCATTCTTTAAAAAAATTATAACTTTCTCCTTCTCTAGACTTTGTTTTCTCTTAACTGCATAATACCAATTAAAAGTCCTCCCTCACAGCAGTGTAGCATTGGTGGAGCTAGGTCAATAATGAATGGGACCCATGCCAGTGGTCCAGGCCAAAAGATATCGATCACATAGATTTGGATGTTAGAATAGGAGCAGAAGAGGAATGGCAGGTTTGAGAGATGCTTTGTTGAATACTGATGGACTGGATATGAAAATTGAAGAAGAAATTGTAAAAAAAAAAAAAAAAAAAAAAAAGCTCTCCAGAAATATAGAATGTAATGAAAAAGTGTTTTCTTCTGAATATCACTTGATGATCTCTTAGGAAAGTGATCGTTACATAATCGAAACTCGATAAATTTAATTTCATGAATTACTCTATGAAGAGGACTTTAAACAACTGCTCTAAATGTATGTTAATCCCTGGAAATAATCATTTTACTGGCCTTATTTTGTTTCTGCAATTTCAGATTTGTTTCAATCTCTTTTTTTTTTACAGATATATATTTGTTTACTGGTGGTGGCTATGCATGTTCTGGTGATGATTCCACAGAATGGGACATCTATGCATACCATGGTTTCACTCATTTTTAAAAATTGAGTCCATTTTTTACTATGTTTAAATTTAAATAACATAAAATATACCATTTTAATCATTTCTAAATGTGCAGGTCTGTGGCATTAAGCACTGTCACATTGTTGTGCAACATTTTTACTCATTGTATTAAATGGAATAATGTTAGGTTAGGATTTCTTGAGTTGCTGTAATGATTGTCTACTCTCTCATAATAGTTCTTTTAGGAAAGTGTCTATATCTATACTTATTGCATAATTAAATCATGTAGCAAGCTATTTTAGATTTAAAATAGTGTACCAAGTTTATTGGCTTTTTTTTTTTTTCATTTTATTTTCTCCTTGGATTTCAGTTTGGGAAGTGTATGTTGACTGAGAGTCAGTAGACTCCCGTTGGCTGTGTGTTAAGTCCACTAATGAGCCCATCAAAGGCATGTTTCATTTCTGTTGCCATGTTTTTGATATCCAGTATTTCCCTTGGATTTGTCCTCAGAGTTTCCATCTCTCTACTTATATTACTCATCTATTCTTGAATGATGTCTACTTTTTCCATTACAGCCCTCACCATATTAATCATCGTCACTCTGAATTCCCTGTCTGGTACTTTCAACATCTGTGTCGTATCTGAGTTTGGTTCTGACACTTGCTTTTTCTCTTCAGACTGTGCTTTATCTTGCCTTTTGGCATGCCTTGCAAGTTTTGCTGAAAGCCAGACATTTTGTACTGGGTCATGAGAATTGAGGTAAATAGTTTTTTAGTGTGTGAGTTTTTCTTAATAGGCCAAGAATTTGACTGTTTGATGTTTGCTGTAGCTGTACAAGTAGGTATCAGAGGTTTCAGTTTCCTACAGTGTCCTTGTTTTTATCTCCTCTGTTTTCTTTCCTCTCCCCTAAGACCTCCTCAGATAGTCTGTCTTCCAGTTCTTTCAGCTGTAATCCACTATTTTACACTGGGACTCTGTTGGCTTGATGGTAAAGTGTAGAGGGGGGAAAGCATTCCATAATCTTAGATTAAATATGTTTCTTAGTAAGCCTGTGTCCCTGGACTGTGACATTCACAAGTCTCTTAGCTTTTTTATCTGCTCTCTTAGGTGAGACAGGAAGACAGGGGGTGGGGTGGCGGGGGAGAAGAGAGGCTAGAGTTGGAGAAATGCCTTTCTTTCAGGTGGGATTAGTCTCCAGTGAAGCTTTCTTCCCTGGAGAGCAAACTTTGTTACGGAGAACACTCTGGGCTCATTTCACAATCTTCACTCTTCCCTTTCCCCTGCCACAACCACAGAGTTCATTCTCGGCTCTTCATTGCGAGAGCAAATGGGCTAGGCTTCCTGGAGGTAAAACCCAGTAAGCTGTGGAGGCCCCCAGGAACTTCTGACTCTCCTGCCACTCCACATTCAGCCTTCAGAAGTTCACCAAAATCTGCATTTGAGTGTACCATTTAAGTGATATGGTTGTCAGTGGAAATCAGGCTCTTCTATGGGATCATAAGGAAAGCGTTCCAAAGACCCATGCATGGGAGAGTGTGGTGTGGCAAAAAGGTTTCTTTGTTCTGAAGTCTGCCCCTCAGTTTCCAAGGTCCCACCTCCTTCCATCCCCCCATGGAAAAAGTCCAACTGTGTCCTCATCAAGACCAACAGAGAAGCTGGTGTTCAGAGTTTCTGCTTCATATTAAAGTACAGTCCTTTGGAGTCCCCAGGTGGCTGCTAGCTGGTCTCAGTCCCCATCAAGATAGCGTAGTGTGTTCCCAGCTACTCCAGTGGTGGACTCCACGTGGCTACCAACCAAGCAACTGGTAAGGTCACATGACTATGGAGAAAGAATGTTCGAGTGCACAGGGTAAGCATGGGTTCTCGAGAGAGAAAGAGAGAGAGAGAGAGAGAGAGAGAGATTCTTTGTTCCCCTGGGATTATATTAGTTTAGGTTTGGAATGGACCAGGCGCTTTTTCAAAAGAACCAATCAACTTCCAAAGCTTTTGTGGGCTTTTAGTAGGCCCGCCCCTTAGACTGACAGGTCTCTTTGGTCAAGCACGTCCCCCTGCATCCGCCTCAGCAATTTGGTGCCAGTGGTGAGGGGAAGGGAGGAGCGCTAATCTCCTTGGTGGAGCAATACCGTATCCCCCCTAGTGTGAAGCTGTAGTCTCCTGGTGAAGCAAGCAGGTTTATGCTCCTCAGTTCATTAAGCTCAATGTCCAACTTGCTCTGCCCCCCTTTCCCATCAATGACTAGCCTCGAGTGGCAGTATAGCTCCAGAAGCTTCTTTTTCAAGTAAACAGATTTCAGGATTTTCTTATCTCTGGATTTTCATGAAAGCCTGCTTTATGACCTCAAGTCTCTGATGGGTCCAAGCCATTGATTTTCAGTTTATTCAGCTTTTCTTGAAAAGACGGGAGCAAGAACTTCCAAGTCCTTTACATGTCAGGTCTCTTGGGTGGCCTCTTAAACTACTAACTAATAGAGCGGGATGCACTAAAACTACAAAAACATCAAAGAACAGAACCTGAAGTATTACTCTGGCCATGCAGTTCAGCGTAGAAAAGACAGTGTCACTTACTCAAGTGACCCTTTCTGATACCAAAAACAAATACATCACCTACTCTTGTAAACTTTTGGTTGGAAGGGCTCCGAGTAATCATATGTGATACTCATACAAACGAAGGATCTTCAGTTTGAGTGAGATCAACAGTCTGGCCCCTCAACATCCTACATATGATGTCAATTCTGACACCTCTTTGGCTAATTACCACAGTAGCTGAATCAGTTCCCAGTCAAGGGAAACTAATCAGCTTTCCAGGCCTTCATTAAAAAGATTTCTTCAGACTGTCCAGTCCTGCAACAACCCAGAATATACTGCGATATTCTCTCAGGGGATACATGTTTATTCACCTACTCTTTTTATAATTTTAAGTTGTACCCTAGGATCTGTGTAAGTCTCTTAAAGGCCACCCTTTTAAGCCTGAGACAGCATTAGCCTTGTCCCTCTAAAACACAGCTGCTGTGTAATGGTGAGCCTTGGGCTTTCTTTACAGGCTGCCTCCCAGATCAGTCGTGTAAACTGTGATCCTGCATTTACTATAAAACGGTGGTCACTGTGAGCAGGCCATGTGTATACCCATGCATACAAATCCACGTACACGTCCCCAGCTTAAATGATCACTACCTCTGCCCATTGTTTTGCACAGTTTTTTTTCCCCTCTCCTCTCATATAGTGGTTTTAATGATTTCTGAAACACTAGTTGAGATAACCCTTTACAACAGATTCTGGGGGATCCAGGTGGCCTTGAAAGTCCACCCAGAGGTCAAGCCTCTGGCAATGAGACCAAGAAACCTCATTAATTGAGCCTGCCAGACCACCTGTTCCACTTGGATAATTCAGAAACAGCTTTTCCCATTAATTCATGCCAGGCATGAATCTAATCCTAAATGAGGCATGTTATAAAGCATTTGGATTAGAAATAATGCCATTATAACCATATGCCTGCATTTTTAAATGTACTTTCAGACAACATTGTAACATTATTCGAAATTTTGCACCACACTATAGATTTGACCTATATGCTTTTTGGACAGCTGTCAATGAAAGGAAAAGGCTGTAAGGGAACTATTTCCATGTACTTAAAAACTACAAGTTTGAAGCACCCTGAACTTAAGTCCTCCAATGTCCTACTTGTACACCTGTTGGAAGGCAGAGAATTGCCTTCTTTCAGTCAAATTTAGAAAAAATAAGCAAGACTGTTTTTCAGGTTTTGCCCCCATTCTTGCCATCCTCTCTTGGAGTCTTGAAGGGATGGCTAGCTGTCTTTTCTGTGAAACCACAAATGTTCTTCAAACTTCAGTGTAACCCTTATAACACTGTAACCTACTGTGTGCATGTGTTTTTTCAGAGCTTTTGATGGCATGAGAACACTGAGATCAGCTCCATAACGAGTTATTTCTGTACCCCTCAAAGCCCTGGTGTCAAACCTGACACATAATCAGTATTTGGTGGGGTTATGCAACGAGTAACTGAATAATTGGATGACCCATATGTATGTCACATTTCAGCTTTCATTCAGGAAAAGTATTTGGGCAGGGGGAAAGAGTGTTGGAAAGAGCCAGGGTAGAGGGCCATCTAAGAACTACAGGAATGTGTACTTTATAAACAAAGTAAATAAATGCAATACCTTCCTTCTTTCCATTGAGGGCTTTGCTTTTCTAGAAGGGAATGCCAGAGCCCACTCTCTGTATTTTCTTTCTATAATCTGTTCACTTTCTGCCTTAGACAAATAAGTGGAGAGTCTGTCCTCCCCTGGTGCTCCCTAGGACATGATCTTCCACCTCTGTTATGAATGATAATGTGGGGCAGACTGGAAGACGCAGCTGAGAGAGCCCTACTGTGTCTACTCAGGGGAATATGGAGATAATGTGTCCATTCTCTGCCACCAGGGCTTCTCACCACTGGGGTGAAGAGTCAATATTTGATCAAAATGAGTTAGAATACTCCAGTAAGGCAGATTTTCTCTTTATCTCTATATGATATCTGTCGGTATGAAAACAACAGTTACTCATTAAGATATGTTAATTATATCTCAAGAACTCTTAAGAATCATAGTTTAATATCAAAGCTGAATGTGTGCTGTGTTATGAGTCTGTGGTGTGAGAACTAATTGCTGAAAGGCATACTAGTTTTAAAAGTGAGACAATGGCTTAATTTTTTTTAATATATGTGTGTATATATATATATATATATATATATATATTTCACAACAAAATATACTCAGTATTCCTTAGGGCAGTGGTTTTCAGTTCAGGCTGTGCATCAGAATTTCTTGTAGAGTTTTTAATTAATAATGATAGATATGTAAGCTCAACCCTGCTTCTAATTCATTTGCTCTGGAGAAAGCTTAGGCATTTTTTAATGGTGTTCTTGATATATGGTGAAATACTACTTCTCTGGGGTTACCAAGACATTTATAATCGTCCTAAGGAAGAAGTGATTTATAATCTTTTCAGCCCTTTATTTTAAGTACCACATACTCATTTTTTCATAAGTGACAAATAATCAAAATCTATAGGAAATTCCATAGGGAACATGTGTAGCGTGTGTGGGGCTATCTTGAAACAAAGTAAATTGGTGGAAAATAAGTTTCTGGCCTTCTGATTGGGGAGATATTTAGAAAGTCGTCCCATTTAGAAGAAAATCAACCAAATACCAGCCAATGAGATGAGTGTTTGCAAAAGCAACAAGGCTTTCAAGTTCTTTAATGGCATGGTTTACAATGCAGCCATCTCTGGGAGAGGGAGTTACATTTACTTAAACCCCAAGGTAAAAGGTTACCGGTGAGATCTTTTTTCTGGAGGAAAGGCTCAGTAGAAGAGAATATTAGATCATCCACAGGTGTCGGGCTCCTCAGAATATACTAGAGGGCTCTCTGGCAAGGAAGAGAGGCACAAAATGGATGAGCATTTGGGATGCTTAGCAAGTTTCTCATTTGAAGTGGAAAGTGTTAAATTTGAAAACAGGGGGGAAAAATAAAATGATCACAGTGAGTTGGTGATATATTATAAAGAATAAAGGCATTATTAGTAAAAGCATAAATGGGATGCAAATTTTGATAATAAAAGGCCAAAAGGTGAGTTTCAAGAAAATAAAGCTATTACTCATGCATGAATATGGACTTTTACATGTTTTTAGAGAGTATTTGTACCTGCTTGTATTGCTAATTTGGGAATTAGAGGGTTAAAGTGCCTCCTCATTATTGATACTCTTTCTCTCCCAAGATTCTTTCTTGGGAGCCTCCCAAAGTTTATGCTGCTCTATAAAACTCATTTTTGTAGTTGACGGCAATAAGAAGAGCAGATGGAAGGGCGTTCATTATTGGAGTAACATGAATGGAGTCGTCGATACTATTGGAAAGATCGAACATGACAGAGAGAACATGACCGTCCCAGTGATCACAGCGCAGCATGTGCTAAATTCAATGATACATCAGTCAGGGTGCAATAGATTATAATACAGAGATAAATGACCTTACTTTTTCAAAGTCACTCTTATTTGAGTTTTGGTAAAACTTAAGAAACATGACATCATGATAAATATTTGTAGAAACACAGGACTATTTATATAAAGCCAAAATAGAGATATAGAGATGAAGCACAATAGACACAGATAGATAGTAAGTTATTAGGCAATTATTTCATATTCTCATGTATAGTTTTATATATTACAAATGTGCTTTCTAAATAAGAACCTACATAAACCTTTATATTTGGGTCATTCCAGTTCTTTCGGTTCCAAATAAGTTAACCCTGGTCCCACTCAAATTATTCAAAACTTTTTAAAAAAAAGATTCTATGTTAGCAGTGGGTTCCTCAGAGATGTTATGCCTAGTTTTCCAGAAATACTAAATCCTTAGTAATCTACAAGTCAGGTTTTAGGCAGCAGCTGTTAACAAAAGCAGTTTAAGACACTCCTTTTTATTTTTTCAAATTGTAAAGTTCTAGTGCTGGTCACTGCAGTTACCACGTTCATCACACAACATTATTTTTCAAATATAACCTAAATTGAGATTAATGATTCAGTGCTGACTTTTGAGAGTTCCTCTTAAGTGAAATTATTTTTATGAGATCTCTGAGCAGGAAGAAGTGGAAATTCAGCTCCAAGCTCTTGTCTGTTTGTTTGGGTCAACTTTTTCCAGAGGCTTCGGCGCTGATTGGCTACCTGATTAGGGGTCATTATCAACTTACATGCCTATACTATACTATAGTATAGTATAGGCCGACATGGCTGATGGACTCAAAGCTGTGAAGCTGCCAGTCCTGTGTCCAATGCTCATGTCCTAGGGGTAACAAGGGGAGTTTGAGACGGAGGCTGAAATTGAAAACTCACGTATTTCAGTTACTGTAAAGCACGTTCTATGTTTTTGTTTCATCTTGTCTTTCACTTTGGAGATGAGTTTCTTTAGTGTCATGGACAATTGTATTTATTAAATATAGAGAAAGTTAATGACTTGATCCTTAAGTTTTTTAGCTTTCTTTTAAAAATTAGTCTTAATCTTATCAAGAGTTTGCATATCTTAAAATGATCTGAATTAATTTATTAGAACTGTGAGGAAAAGACATTATACCTTTTGGGCACACTGGAAAAATCAGTGTCCTAAAACATATAAATGGCACCTTCAAAGGTGAAGTGGTGACTCGGTTGCCCAGTAAGTGGTGATTTCTTCTTTGTGATTTTAAGAGTATTTTATGACAATGAAAGGGCATTTGAAGACCCAGAGGGTGGTGAAAGTAGCAAATAAGCATGATGATTGCAAAAGTTTGGCAGACTGAGTAAGAGGAAAGGACTTGAAATTATCAATGTATGCACTGATTGCTACTAGAATGGTAGGGCAGCCTCAAGCATTACTTTACAAAACTGCCTTCACCAAAAAGTCAATAACATGCCATCACTGTTGTTCTAATAGCAATGGTAGATCAAATATAAAAATAGATTAAAGATACATTCCAATAAAGTA
Source organism: Mormoops blainvillei (assembly GCA_004026545.1). Lineage (NCBI taxonomy): Eukaryota > Metazoa > Chordata > Mammalia > Chiroptera > Mormoopidae > Mormoops > Mormoops blainvillei. The sequence goes on along the minus strand of PVJD01014108.1, from coordinate 10,921 downwards.
AAACTCTCCAGAACAAATATAAGACAGAAATTAAATGATCATGCAGTGTGTTGGGCAGATCTAAAGGCCTAGTATGCTGCAACCAAGATCTGGAAGTAGGAAGAGCTGTCCTGGAACCTGTATCCTGTGGGTCTACAGGAATAACATGGCTGTTCAGGAAGGATGTAACCGGAACTAGGCTCACTATGCAAACTGCTGTGTAGGTTGGAAACTGATTGGAAAGAGCATCTTTTGGCAGGTTCCGGCTTGTAGGAGGCTGGAGCAGGGTAAACTAGCCTATTAGTGTCAATATTATTGCTGTACTAAATTATCACAAACTTGGTGGCTTAAAACAACAAAAATGTATCATCTCACAGTTCTATAGGTCAGAAATCCAGCATGGGTTTCATTGGGCTACAGCAAGGCATAAGCAGGCCAGCATCTCTTTCGGAGGCTTCAGGGAACGATGTGTTTCCTAGCCTTTTCCAGTGTCTAGAAACCTCCTGCATTTCTTGGCTCGTGGCCCCTGCCTCCATCTTCAAAGCAGCAATGTAGCATCGTCGCATCTTCTTCACAGACTCTGCTAACTTTGTCACATCATTTTCTCTCCTCTGTTACCTCTGACTCTCCTTCATTCCTCTTCTCATTTAGTGAAAGAGCCATGGCTATAATATGACTAAAGATACTGTACTTTCTCATATTTTTTTAAAAAAATAATAGTGTCTTCAATTTATCAAAAATGACAACAAATTAAAATTTTAAAAAGAAAACAGGCAATGAATAAACACTCGGGATGTAAAATTACTCCAGATAAAATTAGCATAATGGGAAAATTACTAAAATAATTATATTCATGATTTTCCAAGAGACAAAGAGGTAGCACTTATTCCAAAACGAGAGACCTAAAAGAACAAAACTAGTGGATATATAAATTAAATTTTATCATTGGAGAAATTTTTTATAACATACAGGATTACTATTCTGAATATGCAAATGTTTCCTACTAAATAAGTGAAAATATTTACTTAATAGTGAAAATATTTAAACAGGTTATCAAAGAAGCCAATAAACATGGGGAATTTTCTCAGCTTCATTAGTAATCAGGACAAAGCAATTAAATAACATATACGTACTATTTTCTACTGAACAGATTGGTTAAATTTTTAAATGCTGTTACCACTTATAAGGTTGATAAAATAGCATATCGATTAAATCTAAAACCTATCACCCAGAAATTCAACCTTGGGTATTTCTTCTTGAGAAATATTCATACACATGTATAAAAAGACATGCACTAGAATATTGTTATTCTCATTGTTGTTTATGATAGAGAAAAATTGACACTGAAAACAGACAAAAGATAACAAGAGTAAATAAAGTATAGCAAAACATATGAAACACAAAACATATAATAAAATTAAATAAAAGGCCATAAAATTATTCATGTGCTTCATCATGTGGGGAAATTTCAAAAATATTACCAAGTAAATGATATGATTGGCATGGCATGCCATATTTATAGATATTAAAATATGATATAACACTAAAGAATTTACATGGCCACATATCTACATATGTAAAAATTTTAAAAATTAATGAAAAGCTACAAACCATATTTTTAATAGTAAGTACTTCAGTATAGCGGAGGAGTGGGTCAGAGGTAGTGATTGAAGTGGACTTTAGCTTTATGAGTGATGTCTGTAATTATTTTTGTTAGAAAGGTACCCATCATATTTTCAGTAGTTTGTAAAGCAGGCATGGGAAGTGGGGGAGCATTCATGAATAAACTAAATCACAAAAATTGGTTAATTCTGAGAGCTGCTAAGGTAGGTCCTTGTTATTTTTGTTTATATTATGTTACTTTTAGTTAATTTATAAATATTTTTCAGGACAGTTTTAACAAAAAAAAATCAATAAAAAATCTCAACAGATTAACTTCAGAAAACACAGAGTCAGTATGAAAATTAGTGAGCAGAGGAATTTATACCAAAAGCAGAACAAGGGGGACTGAGGTTCAAAAAAGACAGAGAAAGGAATAATTAAGACCCAAGGAATATAGCTTGTGAAGTTCCGACATTATTCTTTCCATAAGAAGTCAATAAAGTAAATGGCAAAGAATATTTAAAAAGTAGTAATGTCATAGAATTTTCCAGAAATGAAAAGTATATGAACCCACTGATTAAAAGTGCACATTCAATGTCCAGCGGAACCAATATGAATAAATTCACACCTAGACACATCAAGATTAATGAGAACATCTTATTAGCTACCAGAAACAAAAGGAAAGACAATAGAACGACAGCTAACTTGTCATCAGCAAGAATAGATGCCAGAAAACAATAGCACAGAGATTTCATGAAAGCACGAAGGTTAAAATCTGTCAACCTAAAATGCTATGCCTAGCTAGACTATTACTCAGAAGGTAAATATATTTTCTGACATTGAAGGACTAAGAGAGTTTTCTGCCCATATATTCACCGAAGGGTGGGAGGCCTCTACCCAAGGAGAAAAGTCAAGTTAAAGGGCCAGGCTAGACTCAAGTAATGATGCATTTGTTTTCTTTCCTCTTCTCTCAAAAAAGATGAGAGTCTCTGCTTCACAGTCAGCGTTGCAGTATTTTTCCTTTGGAAAACAGGCGAGGTAAAGACTAGCTTCATATTCTCGTAAAAGTTCATTCCTGATAAAACTTTATGAAAAGTTTAGAATTAAGTCAATTATTTGACTGATGAAATTGATACAGTTCATGGCAGTATGTGGTAATTGGCAGTCTTTCACCGTAGTGCAGGCTAACATAGACAACAAAGTAAAAATAATATGTAAGTCCTGTTTCATTACTAAAAAAGAGGAGGTAGGTATTTAGGTAAGTAGACAGAAGCTCTATTCGTTTGGAGGTTACCAAGATTTCCTTTCATTTGAAGATTTGTTTGGCAAGCATCTTCCCTGTTTTGAAGTTGGGAGAGTTGTGGAGGTTTCAAAGGGACTTGCGGGGAAAATAAACCAGCAACTGGCTACTTTGAGAACTGCCATTATTTTCATACAAATGCATATGGAAAGGGAATGGAATCGCTGGTAATTCAAACATGCTCTCTTTCAAATTACTAAAGGAAATAGAGTGTGTGATACACAATAAGCAGTCAATAACTGTGTGTTGAACTAATAATAATGATCTTGTCCTTCTGACCTATTAAACTTACTTTAAAGGTCAAGAATAATAGATCATTTCTTAGATTATTAACCTAATAGACAATGACTATAGATGAATGGAAGTCTAATGAAATAAGAGAAAGGAGATCCATGCATGGATCAGTGATGTTAAAATGTCCCGAATCAAGGTTTATGATTATACCGATTGTGTGCACAGGGGCTTTTTGAAGAACAAATAATGGATTTGATGTTCTTTTGAAAACTGTAAAGTTCTGTATAAATGTAAGATAATTTAATGTTATTTCAACAGCATTGAAATTGTGACTGGGAGTAAATTTTCCATACTGTATGTTTCAAACTCAATTATTTACAGAAATCAAATGAACTCTCAATTAGGTCTATTTATTGTGAATTATGGATGATATACAATATGGAAAAGGTTATTAAGACAAATAATATTTAGGACTAAGCTTAGTTAATGTTTTTATCTGGGATGACTTCATAAATTTAAAAAGAGAAGAATAGGATTTACCACAACTAAATACGATATAATACAGACCAGCACTTTTCTGGGCCTTCAGAAACAAGATGATTTTATTTTTGCAGAGAAAGAAAAGAGAGTCAGGCGGGTCTCAAACAGAATATCCATCCAGGCCTGTATCACGTGGTTAAAATAGAGATGTGGCAGTCCTTGGAAATGTCATGGAGACAGCTGCAACTAACTTTGAGGAAGTATCCACCATAGATTTTGTTGTCACTGAGCCTTGGCAGTCACTTTAAATCTCTTCTGATGCTATTTCTGTCCACCCTTCTTCATCAAAACTGAAAATTAAAATCTTTGCTAGGTAACATAGAAATCATGCCTATTCCTCCACATCCTAGCAGTTAAATGCCTTGTATTTTTCTAGTTCATTACAGGTTTTGGGATGGAGCCCTGAAAATGGCATGTGAAGCCTTGTAATGATACAAACGTGCTGAACAGAGTTTAAGTGAAAAAATGTAGCTGAGGTTGGTTTCTCTGATCTGTAACCTATTCTCTTCACACTCCTCTTAATATGATCATGACTTCAATCTCAGAGGCTGAGGAACTCGCCCAAGGCCGCCTGGCTAAACATGACCCACCTGGGGTGGTTAACATCAAGGCTCATTTTCAGGTTGAAAACAAGAAATGCCTTACATTTTGAGCATGTTCATACAAAGTTCTAAATGGAAAAAATACTGTGTAACTTCAAAGCCTAACCCTCCTCACTTCATTATATTGCCTCAAGACTACACTGTTAGCTCAGTATGAAGGATACTGGATGATTGATTTTCTTGTTATTTTGTCATGACCCTAAATGCAATGCAAAAGCAAGGACAGATGCCATCTTTTTCCATTTTACGCTTATATTTAATATTTTAGAAAGCAGATTGTCTAAAAGAAAATCCACAATAACCTTGCAACAACTCAAAGCCATGTTAAAATATCTGTCAATATAGGATAAATGAAAATATGTCATGATTTGCATATTAACATTTGCATAATTCACATATTCCCAGGGGGAAAAATTTTTTGATTTGGGCTGTAGAGATAATACCACCAAACACAGGTTTCTAATTTATAGTCTGATAAACCCAGGTGTGTTACCATGGATCCATGAGGGCACTTAACTAATGCTTCCGTGTGATACATCACTGAAATGTGTGAAGACAGTTCCAGTCTTTACTGAGAACATAGTAATGTCACCAGCATATAAAACAATAGAATGACTATTATTTGCCATATCAGGCAGATGTATTATTAATAAAAGATAAAATTAGATTGGACCCTTAAAGCATAGCTGATATCCAGAACCACGAGATTTATGTTTTAGTAGGATTCCGTAAATATCTATTGGGAAAATTTATTATAAAAGAGATTTTTTCAATCAAAAAAATAGCTAAGTATTGTGCGTGTATCAATATATGTCCATGCTCCTTAATTCCAAGTTTGCTTCTAAAACAACAGTGACTAATCTAAATGACAAATCAAACAAAACGAAAACAATTTCCGATGCATACAAAAGCTAGTATTTCAGTATCGATGAATAGTAGATGTTTTTTAGAAAAAGATCTGCAGGTGAAAAGCTGAACAGTTAATCTCAGCTATGCAATTACCTATTCCACTGGTGAGTTTACCAGGATACTGTTTTTACCCACACATTCCTACTTAAAAGTAAGGAGATTTTGAGAATTTGGACACATTTGCTAAGATTTTCATTGTAGCCTTACAAAGGTGGTTTCCTTTATTCTGGCTCTCATTACATTAATACATATGAAAACTTCTAAAATTTTTACTTTATTTACCAGATGCTAGGCTGATTTAATACCAAGTCTGGCTAAGATCACAGCCTCGAACAAAGAAGATAGATGAGTATCATGGAGTACAAGGAGGAGGTTCCAGTCCTGTGCCACCTAAGCCTGCCCTGACCAATGCTACTGAGTACTGCAGTGCGCTGAATCACTTGCCCACAAATGGTTGTGATAAGAGCCTCTAATCTTATCCTTGAATTGCTTTATTGTACTTGTAGAAATGAAAGCGGGAGAAAAATATATGAAAAAGGTTATATATCTTATTTGTCCTTTCCCCAAAAGACACATGGAAAGTCATTTGTCTAAACAGTTTCTCTTTACTATGCTATTTACATTGTAATGCTGATTTGAAGTCCTTAACTATTCCGAAGTTAGAATGCAAAGATTGCACCTTAAGACAGGTATCTTCAAATTATATTGAAGCTTAACCCTTATGCCCTTTTACCAAGCCTAAAATGCAACAAAATACAATTAGTTCCTAGTAATAACCATTTATCAATTAACTCCATCAAGAGACCCGAGAACATGTGACACCAAGGAAAATATAGCAGTTTATTTCCAGTTAGATAGCAGTTTTCCTTGTTATTTTAATAGGTGCTTTTCCAATCTCATTTCCATATCTCTAGATAATCGTCCACCCCATTTTATTCTCTTGTATATTTCCCCTCCGAAATATAAAGTATCTATTGTTCAGAGAGATGTAGATATATAACTGCAACGGACAACTCTCCCTGTTGCATTTCAGGAGCTGTTTTGTGGCATCCAGAGTTTCTGGGAGAGGGTGTGGGAAAGGGAAAGGATGAAAGAATGAGTATTTCAGTGGCAATCAATCTTAGCATTTATATCCCTTCTTCCTCCACTGCCACCACCATCCCCCCTGTAATGCTTGTCTCAGAATTAAGAGCCCCTGGTGGCCTTGAAGTATAATACTCCTTTTTTGTTGTTCATTAGTTTATTCAGTGAATATTATTGAGCAACTGTGTGCCAAGTACGGTCCTTGATTGTAAAATCTGACAAGACCCTTTAAGTTGCCTCACAGTGCCTTTTTATGTTACATGTAGTCAAAAATTCTCAGTGATAGTTATGTTTTTTACCTAAAAGATTTTCAGTTCACATCAGGATATTGCAGGGTTAAGAATTTTATCACAACAGAGTGACTTTTGTTTTGTTTTTAGTGTCCCTGATTTTGTTTTATGTTTATTATTAAACCAGTTGAGACTAAGGGATTTTATTTTTGTTCACAATGTAGCTTTTCATTTCAAGACAGTTGTAATTTCTTTACAGTCCCTGTAATCATGAATGAAAATTAAAGCATGTAATCACTCAACCCGAATGTGTAGCTGATCACTCTAAAACCTGTTCTAGGAAGTAACGCATAATTTATTACAAGTTGAAGTCAGCATTGTTTCACATAGTTTGTATTAGGTACTCTCCAAAGTCGTTTTCTTAATATATACATAATGGATGTAGAATGAATGAACGCGGCTATTACAATTGCTTTATCTTTAAGTTCGCAGGAGAAAGGTATTGTGTAAGAATTGCTGTCATTTTTTAAAATTCGGAAATTCTTGACATATTCACACAATAAAATTGAAACAAATCCTTTTCTAAAAGTATTTAATGTTTAGAGGCACTGTCTGAAAATATCTGTTCTAATAATTTTCCACATTGTAAGCCAAGCGAACATTCTGATCAGAAAAGGGTTCCATAGTCGAACAGGTTAGGGAATGCTGGGTGATTAATCCCCCCTTGGAAATTTACAATGCACATTTCCATATCAAAAGAATCTTAAGAGTAAAGGATCTTGCTTATCTTTTCTGATCCCTTTTAGAGAATGAAAACTCTCTGAAACATTTTTGTAAATATTTAGAGACTATTACTACCACTTGAATATTTGTATTGACCTTTAAACTTTTACCAAAAGATGATACATTCCAGTTGCCTGCTCCTGTAAGTTCATCCTGTAAGTTGCTTGAAATTAACACAAAACAAATCAAAACAAAACAGGAAGGTGGTGGAAACTTAAATTAGGGAGAATTTGAAAAGGAATTTAAGAAATACAATTGAGTTGCCCTAGTTCACAGTTAGTGACAAAGAATGAACTATAATCAAGTACCTTTTCTTCTATCCTTCCCCAACTCCAATTAATTTACAGGCAAAAAATTGTTTCTTACTAGATCTGTTACGTTTGTTTCTTGAAAACTTGTTTTTACTTATGAAGTGAGATTTGCATTTGATAAGGTGATAGAAAGATGAAGCAAATGTCTTGTGGCATCTTCTAGACCACATAGGGACATGCATTGAGTTTTATGAAAGAGTTACCTGTTTTAAAAAATATGTGCTCATTTGCACTGCATCATCCTCCCATTCCTAGCATTTCTCTGTAAAAGTAATATGATACCAGCAATAGCCCTTTAGGTGAATCCGTGTAAAAATTATTTTGAAAATTGTATTTACAATTGTGGATGGAGGCGTTAACAAAACCTTGTTGCAACAGAAACTGAGTTATGGCTAACCATATAGCTTTGCTGTCCTAGATGGTTAAGGTGCATCTGGACTGGAAGAAGCATAAATGCTTGTGTGAAAGGCATTATATTGGGCTTCCCTGGGCGCAAGGACTCTTGTTATGGGCATACTGGTTGGAGGACTTTGGAAGCTATGCAGGTGATGTTGTTTCAAGCAACATTTGCGTCTCCAAGGAGTGAGACTTCTAATTCAGGGCAGTTACCCAGCTACCTGATGTAGAACTGTGTCGCCTAGGGAGGTGGTAGTTCCCAGAGGGCTGTATGAACTCTCATCTACAGGAACTGCTGCAAGGACTCATGGAGAGGACCTCTGTCATCTGACCTGTATCTTAAGTAGACTCATGGCAAATGTGACTGTCATAGTCTTGAGAGTATGAATGTTTAGTTGAATCCAGGAAGAACCCCTGGAGGGTAATACAATGATATTTCACTTCTCTCCAAATATGCGGCTTAATTCTCACCATCAATGTCATTTATAAAATGGAAAGACTAGAAAGGGTTTCTCCAAGTGTGGACCTCAGATCACCCTCAAAAGGATCGCCTACACTATAGCTTTTCAGGACCTACCTTAGAGCAATTAAACCAGAATCTTTGGGGACGAGGGCCCTACCATCTGCACGGATGGACAATGAACTCTTTAGATCACTTGCTAATTCCCGCCCTGTATGACCGTTTAATTGTAATGGTTTGTTCCTCTCATTCTACCTAGTGTCTTAATGCAATTCAAATTTTCATTTCTTCAGAAGACGATCAAAGAGTGAGTAACTAGGGGTTTCAGAAATGGCAACAGAATGGAAGGAAAGATCATTTTAGTTAATTCAGATTTTGAGGAACTCCATCCTTTCCAACTCTTCTTGGTCCTCTATAATCCTTAAGATATATAGCTTCTTAGTACCATATGATAATTCTTTTTGAAATGTTGATCTGTCCTTTTTTTTAACGTGCTGTCACTGTTGTCACTGTTACCTTGATTGTAAAGTAGTGTGACTCTTGCTGGAAGGTCAGAGATTGAATTAGGTCTTACCAAGCTAGTGAAAAATCAATACTTTTACTCTCTTTAGAATTAGTTTTATATATACTTGAGATGAAAGAAAAAAAATCCATTTGTTGTTCTCCTCAAGTTATCAAGCTCTCCATTAGTGTAGGTTAAGTTTCTGAGGGTTTTGAATTTAATTTTGGCTTCTAATATTGATTTATATTTCATAAATACTTTGTTGATTACAAAAAAGGGCTTCTGTAAATTCTTCCGTTTCTAAGGAACTGCTTTAGTTCAAAATGAGAAGTGTTTCTCAGTGACTCAGTTTTCATTTTAAGGACTTAAAATTATTAGTGAACCAGAGAATTACTTTGGATTATAAAAGGTTAGTAGACAGTAATTCAGGTCACCCAAAGTTATGTACTTATTTTAGGCTCTTGAATTTAAGAAAACTGAATGAGATTTAATCTTACTTTCTTTGTTTTATCACAATTCTACGGAAAGCTCTTTAAGATTTTATACTCCTTGAGGGCATGTTTCTTTGACACCTTTGTATTTCCAGCAATGTTTTTACACTGCAGGTATTTTATGCACGTTTTATAAATGAGTGAACCGGTATGTTGTGAAAAACGGAAACGTACTGCTGTCAGACTTTAGGTGGAAGTAAAAAGCAGCACTAGCCATGCACCATAGGAGACCTCACCCCGCCTGCCAGCTCCACTCCTCGCCCCTACCTTCCCCTCCACATTCCGAAGTTCTCGAGACTTTTTCTTCTGTCGCTTAGCTTAGTCAGACCTCCTAAGAGCAGTGAACCAAAAGCCAAAAGCATCTTTCCATTTCTCTGTCAGACTTGCTGCTCCCCCAGTCCGAACTTCATGTCCTCGGAACAGTGATCTGTGCCGTGAAGACACTTAGCTGTTAGAATGAGCAAGTTCACCCTCATTGGGGGGTATTTGTAGTTTAGAAGATGATGGAAGCATTCAGTGTTATAAGCTTTAAGTTTTCCCAGTGGTAGAATTTCAGGCGGTGTGGCAAATGAAAAAGGCATTTGGGGCAGGATCCCGAAATCATGTCGGAAGGTGACCTCTTTTTCTACCTTGAAGCTTTGCTGGTTCTTCTCTAACCCGACTTGATTTTTGATTAATAAGGTACTCTTTGTAAGTACCCTTCTTCAGAAGAAGTACCAGAGTGGAGGGGGAAGCGAACAATCTCTCACCTTTTGTACCAGCCATTCTCAATCTTGTCTGTACGTGAGAATCACCTGGGGAGATTTAACTACCCTGTGCTCGGTCCATACTCCAAACCAATTAAATTGGATTCTCTAGGGGTGGAATGTGGGCATCAGTATATTTAAATCTGCCAGAACCACTACTTTAAACAAGGATGAAGAATGCAGTAGGGGTCAGATGCCTACAGAGGGCAAATAGTTACATTAAGAAACCATGTGAGAGAGAAAAAATTGGGACTGGCGGAGCCTGTGAGAACTGGAGAGCAAACACAGTGGCACCTCAACTTCAACCAGGTATTGAAGGGAGGGGCTCAGGTTGATTAAGAGACCGGCTCTAGTGGCAGATCCCCTGGGGTTCGAACACGGTTTTGTGGTTCCCTGTGCAAGCTTCAGCAAGCGACTTCTTTATGCTTCCGTTTTCTTGTTAGCACAATGAAGAGGATAATTATACCTATCTCCTAGTTTGTTGTGAGGATTACATGAAGTCATAAGCGTAAAGCACTTAGCTTTTGGTGGGCACATAATGAATATAGTCTGACTCTACACATTTGTGCTAATTATTGTGATAATGAGCCCAGAAATACCAGAGTTTACTTGTCTTCTCTTTAACAGGCAGTTGGTTTCCAGTCTAGGGAGAGGAATGGAAGAACACTCAAGAGCTAGAGAGAAGGGCGTCAGAAGTTTCTGACAATAATCTTAATATTTTTCAATTATTTTTCACATTTTTCTCTTGCCTTG
>PVJD01014107.1:0-30653 GCA_004026545.1 Mormoops blainvillei | reverse complement strand
CTTGCCTTTGCGAACAAATTCACACAAAAAAAACCCTTTGAGACTAAGGTTTATGAGGTTAGTAGCTATGTTTTCTTCTTTGTATTTTGTTGTTTCAGGTTTTATATTTAATTCTAATTCATTTTGAGTTAATTTTTATTATAGTTCAGATAAAAGTCTAGCTTTATTCTTTTGCATGTGGCTTTCCAATTTTCCCATCGCCATTTATTGAAGAGGCTTTTCTTTTCCATTGTATGTACATTGTATGTACAAACATTGTATGTTTGGGTCCTTTGTCAAAAATCCATTGCCTGTATATGTGTGGGTTTATTTCTGGGCTCTAAATTCTGTTCCATTGGTTTGTGTGTCTGTTTTCCTGCAGATACTATACTGTTTTGATTAGTGTAGCTTTGTAGTATAATATGATACTTCTGTTTTTTTTTCTCAGGATTGCTTTGGCTATTTGGGGTTTTCTGTGGTTCCATACAAATTTGATGATTTTTTTTTTTTTGGTTCTATTTCTTTGAAAAATACCCTTGGGATTTTGTTGGGGATTACATTCAATCTACATACCACTTTCAGTAATATTGACATATTAACTATGTTGGTTCTTACAATCCATGTACACGAATATCTTTCCATTTCTTTGAACCTTCTTCAGTTTCTTTTAACAGTGTCTTATAGTTTTCAGTATATGAGTCCTACACTTCCTTTTTTTTTATTCCTATGTATTTTACCCTTTTGTTGCATTTGCAAATAGAATTATTTTGTTCATTTTTTCTGATATTTCATTGTTACTATATAGGAATGCAATGGATTTTTGTACATTGCTTTTGTGTCCTGCAGCTGTACTGTATCTACTGTTTCTAATAATCTTTTGGTGGAGTCTTTAAGGTTTTCTATATATTCAAATGTGTCATCTGCAAAAAGTGACTATTTTAGTTCTTCATTCCCAATTTGGGTGCTTTTTATTTTTTTCTTTTGCATGGTTGCTCTGGAGAGGACTTCTAGTACTATGTTGAAAAACAGTGCAAGAGTGGACATTCTTGTCTTGTTCTTGATCTTAAGAGGAAACACAGTTTTTCACCACTGAGTGCGATGTTAGCTGAGGGCTTGCCATATATGGCCTTAATTATGTTGAGGTACTTTTCTTCTATGCCCACTTTATTAAATGCTTTAATCATAAATGAATGTTGTATCTTATTGAATGCTTTTTCTGCCTCTATTCATATGATTTTATCCTTTGTTTTGTTAATGTGATATATCACACTGATTGATATGTGCGTGGTGAACCATCCTTGTGTCCCTGGAATCAGCCCACTTAATCGTGATGTATTATTGCATTTGATTTGCTAGTATTTGGTTTCGCATTTTTGCATCTATGTTCATCAGAGAAATTAGCCTGTAATTTTCATTTTTTATGTTTTTCTCTGTCAGTTTTTGGTATCAGGGTAATGTTGATCTCACAAAATAAAATAGGAAGTATTTCTTCTTCAATTTTTGGGGGGAAATTTTGAGAAGTATAAGATAAAATTCCCTTTAACCTTTATGTTATATTTAACTGTTCTGAACAAGAGTTGCAATTTTCTGCTTCTGGCTGTCATCTTATAGGTTTGTATCCTTTTGTTTGTTTCACATAGATGGGCTCTTTTCAACATTTCTTGTTATGCTTGTCTTGTGGTGGTAATTGACCCCAGCTTTTGTTTGTCTGGAAAAGCCTTTATTTCTTCTTCCTAGCTATAGGATAACTTTGCTGGATATATTATTCTTGGCTGGTCATTTGTCTCTTTCTATATTTTGAATATTTGATTCTTCTCTTTCCTAGGTTGTAAGGTTTCTGCTGAAAAATCTGATAATTTAATTGGATTTCCTTTGTAGGTTACAGTCTTTTTTCCCTATTTGCCTTGAGAATCCCCTTTTTAAAAAACTTTTGACTGCTTTTATATAATTTTCCTTGGAGAAGTTCTTTGTGCATTGAGGTAATTAGGTATTCTCTTAGCTTCTTGGTTTCCAAGGTTCAGATCTTTCCATGCACTTGGGAAGTTCTTATATATTATTGTTTGAATAGCCTGTTTCCTTTCCTTTCCTCGCTTCTCTTTCTGGTGTAGCCATTGGTCTTTGCAGTGGAGCCTGATAGTTCTCATAGAGTTCTTTATTTTTATCACCTCTCGATTCTCTCTCTTCTTCCACGTGAGTCATTTCTAGATTTCTACCTTCAATATTGTATTCTTCAGCTCTAGAATTTTTGTTTCTTTTTTTATAATTTCAATGTCTTTTGTAAAGTATTCTTTTTGTTCATAGATTTTAGCCTAAGCTCATTGACTTTGAGTTTTCTTGTATCTCATTAAATTTTTTCAGAACAGCAATCTTGAGTTTTCTGTTATTTAAATGATAATCTTCCATATTTTAAAATTTATTTTCTGGAGATTTTTCAGTTGCTTTTGAACTACCTTGTTACCTTGGTTATCTGCGTTACTTGATATATTATTTCTGTTTGGGCATTCAAGGGTTTGAAATTTTTTTAAGTACTTGTTGCCGTTAACCATTTAGCAGGTTGTTAAGGAGAGTTGTTTTGCAGTAGATGGTGCTACCGTGCAAATCTTTGTTTTCTCTGACCTTCACTAGGGGGACTTCTGGAATCTTATGGTGGGGGGGTGGTATTGCCTTTGATGTGGAACATGCCCTATATCCCCTGAGGAGGTGGGTGTTTCCTCTGTGACCTAATCACCTGGGTCTTAGGGCACCACCATCATGGTGTGGTGTAGTGTGCACGGGGGATCATGGTTTGTGAGTTCCTGCCACTGCTTTCCTGCAACCAGAAGCTGGCAGCTGTGCTGTGCTACCTAGGTGTCCCAGTTTCCTCTACCCGGTTCGTCCCTTATGGGTGAGGAAGGGCTAAGTGGGGGCATGATGGTTCATGTGTCTGTGGCTTTCTCTGTTTTTTCCACGGGGTTTAGCTTCAATGAGTATAGGCCACTTAGGCTGAAATGTTGCTTCTGCTCCTTTGTGATCTTCCTCCATTACTGCCAGGTCTGTTGAAGCCAGGTGGGCTATGGGAGGGTGAGGGGGGATGAATTCATGTGTCTACAGCCCCCCCCCCCGCCCCGCCGCCGGTGATGGCAGCTGCCTGATTGTAGCCACCACCCTTTGTACTACTTCTCTGCACTTATCCCTGGGATCAGCCTGAGTGTGTACCAGCCACTCAGGCCAGAATGCTGTCTCTGTCCCTTGGATCTTCCCAGGAGGATTGTAATGTGAACGTTCCATGGCTACCATGTCCACAGGGGCATGTCAGTGCCAGACTGTGTCTCTGGCTCCTGTCTCTGTCCTTCCCGTCCTGCCTGCCTTGCTTATTCTGATATACCAGCTTCATATGTCTCAGTGCACCAACCTTTCAGGCTTGGTTGTGTGTTACACAGGGAATCCTGTGTTGCATTATTGTGGTCCAACTTATAACTTTAAGGGGAGAGACCATAATGTTTTCTCATGCCACTATGCTGCTGCTGTCCTATTTCATGTGGTTTTATTTCTAAACTCTTAGGAAGAACCAACACTAGAGGGACATAACTTCCTTGGTTGTAATTTTTTAGTCCTGAGTGTTCAGAAGGGTGGGAGACAGAGGAGGTTGGTTATGCAGCCAACCTGTTTGCACCTGGTTTACCAAGGCTTTCAGAGTGCTGGGTGGTTCTTGCCAACTTGCAAGGTGAAGGCCATGATTATCTGGACCTGGGGAAGAGGCCAGTGATGCTGCTAAACATTCTACAATAAGTGGGGCAGATCCCCACAACAAAGGAATATTCTGCTACAGAGTTGATGATTTTATTATTTACTTCTCTTTGCTGTCATCATCATTACAATGTGTGTTATTTATTACATTCAAAACATATTTTCTTTATCTTTTGGCTCTTATAGTTTGTGGGTGCAATTGTACTTAGATCTTGTTAATGGCATTGATGGGAAATTGTTCAAAATATTATATTGACTTTTGAATAAACTTTTTAACATTTTTGTCAATTTTATGAGACACATATTTTGAAATTTTTCCCATTGAGAATATCTCTAAGTTTATTTATTGTCACTAGTTTTTCATTTATATGAGTTGCTTTTCCTTATGTGTCCAATAATTCTGCCCAGTGGTAATGGGGAAATCAGATACCATCCAAGTACATTTCCTGAGTTCTGTATAAATATAATTATTTTTAATTATTTGAGCATAAAAATTAAAGGTACGGTATTAGTTCATTAAAGGACTAGTATAGTCATATCTTTATGTAATCTAGAGAAATTAAAAGGAGAAACTAAACTTTGCTTCAAAAATTGTTTTAAAAGACCAAATGAAAAACAATAAGCTAGGATTGTCATTTATAAATGTGCCTCATTTAAGGGAAATTAAAAATATAAATTATCCTAGAAATAGATTAATTGGAGCAGGTTGTGATGGGGACATCTGATTACTTATCTTAAATAATCATTCATTAGGGTTCCTTCAAATAGTAAATGCTCCACTGTTGGCTTTAAATACTTCATTTTACCCATACTCGATTTTCACTTGTATCCTTAAGAACTTCTAATGAAAGGTTCATCTGTAGATGAATAACAGGGCTTTGTCTTTGAGCATTTTATCTAGAATAAGATAAATTGCCCAACATGTTAATGGAGCCCATAGTTGACAGAGATTGCTGTGAACCTTAGAGTGATTACTAATTTGAGCATGTAAACACAACAGGCTTTGTTCTGGAGACAACACAAATACTTTTGTTGGGAGAAAAGACTGTAGAATTTTTAACTATTTCTATATTAGTACCTGTACTTTATGATATTAATAATTTGACAGTTTTTGCTGTCATTAGATATATATTTTATACAAAGAGAATGGATATAATTAAACAAATACTAGAAAAAATATTTAGCTTAACATTTTTAAGTGATCAGTATAAACCCAAAATGTTATTTATTCAAGTGTATCATGTTTATAACATTTCTGTGCTACTAAAGAGTTCAAGTCAATGCCCTGTAACATCATCATAAGATAAATCTAGAGTGAATCCTTCACTAAAATAGTGAAACATTTTGTAATGTTGTTTGTTTATATGTTGAATGTTGAATTTTCTTATAGGGCTTAATACTATTTAGAGGCATACTGTTAGATACATCAGTTCTTGTTTTCAGTGTTATTATCTTGTAATATGTAGCTGTTTCCATGCATACAACTCCTGGAAAATTTTTTTCAAATTCTAATGAGATATTAGAACCAAACAATGAAAAGATTGTTCTGGCCAGTGAAAAACAAAAAACACACAAAGGAACGCCTGGAATTTTTATTCCTAAATAATGAAATGATGCTGCATAAATTAAATGAGAAGGCAGTAAATACAATACAGTGTTGCATGTGCTCAGTATACATCCACTTATTAACGCGTATGCCAGAGGGTCACATCGCACCATAGCATTCAGAGGAATCATGAACAAAGCAATTGCTTAACAATTTAACATGAATTAGTGGACTTCACTGGTCTGTGTTTTAACACCCAGAAGTAGAATGGCTCTGAGGATCATGATAATATTAATTTTTGATCTTAACATATCAGACCAGCTTGTTTGCATGTATATGTTGTCCACTAACAGTTATGAGTGTAAGTTTCAAAGACCTGTTCTACAGCCAAGTATTTAGATAGACTCTAAAAAGTCAAACCATAAAAATACAGAAAATGCAAATATTCACAAACGATTTCACATCCGGAATCCAACCTGACTATGTACCGTGCTGCACTGATTTCCCATTTCATCAGATGCATCTTGGTCTTATAAATAACATAAATTACAAAATTTTAAGCAATTTCTTCAGACTTTGTTTTACAATTTTCATTAAATAGGTGAAGACGTGACTTTTTGCTCCAGTGCATTATATAGTAATGCTATATTCAGTACAAATCATTGAATATTTTTAAAAGGAAAAAGCATTTAACTGATTATAGCACTAGGTAATTAAGCAGTTAGTCATAACTGTCAGAGGGAAAACACTAAAAGTATAGTTAGTTACTTATCATAGGTAATTAAAAAAAAATCCTTCCATTGCATGACTTTCTAAAGAATAAAGTTTGATGAAGCCAAGACATAATAGCGCCGGATGGAAAATGCATCAAGTTACCTTTTTAACAAATGTGACGTGACCTTGGCAGTTTTGAAGAACAAAGTTTTGTCAATATATCAAACATTGTTAACAAACTCTGTTTAGCATTGCTTTGTATAAGTTTGCTTTAATAGCATTTCTTCACAGTGTTATTTCAGAAAGGTTGGAAACTGATCAGCATAAAATATTTCCCACCTTTTCTATTTTAATTTGTATGCAAAAATCATCACAATATATCTGCAACTATAAAATTACAAATGCTTTCCAGTGGTGACTGCATTTTCTAATTATGCTACAAAAGGGTATTTGTGAGACGTCTACAATGAGGTAAGTTTAAATAAAACAGAATTTAAGTCACAAATCCTTTTTGATCCACGGGCAATGTAAACTAATTTAACAAAGACAAATTCAACAGACTAATTGTTTTTTAATATGCTTGATGGATGAGAAATTATTCATGAAATGAACATTTTAAAAGATCTTCTGGATATTTCCCTTTACAGCACAATTTTGGCACTTCATGGAACATTTATTTCCCAAAGACCATAAATAGTATAAAAGTTCAGCAGGTTTCCCACATACCTTGTCGACATTGTATGTGAGTACTGGCAATCACGGAAACATAGTGAAATAAACATTCCCATGTATTTGCACATGCATGCAGTAGTCAAACGATTATAGTGTATGAATTCTCAAAGATGATATCTTCAGTGTTCCTTTCAAGCACTCTCTTCAGCAGATCTTGTTTCAGATTTAAGTCTTACAAATTCTTTAGCTACATCATCGTTGGTCCTCTGAGAGAGTATTCTGAGAATAGTCAAACCTGTTTCATCCACAGAAACATTTTTCAAAAGGGGATACCATGCCCCATAGCTTCCCTTTTCCGCTATGTTCTGTAGCTGAATTACTGTCATTCCAATAATTCGATCTTCTCGGGCAAAGCAGTAATCCTTAACCGAGAGATGCAGTTCATAGGCCCCTGGGCGGTTTTCATTACCCAGAATGCTGTGTGGATTAAAATGGGGAATTTTGAGCAAAACTTTTATTTCACCTAGGGATTAATACAGTTCTAAAAATATTTTTATAAATTGCTCAGACTGTTATATTGACAGAGTATCACTGTATTTTAATTATGATGCATGTTTTTTTTAAATGTTACTTAGATTCCCTTTACATGGATATTACTTAAAATCTAACTTAAAAATTCCTTCTTTCCCTGGATAGAAATAGGAAATCCACCTAAATGTGCTTTAATGCCTTGATGTTAAGCCTAGCAATAGAATCTGGAATTAAAATATTATGTTGTACTTAATCGTTGGAAGCAGGGTCTCCCCACTGATATTGGGGTATGATGGGGTTGCTAGGGATCATGGGAGCTAGGCTTGGGGAAGGGGTATGTCTGGGGAGAAATTCTGTGCCATTTCAACATCGGTTATTATAACCTCTTTTCTCTACGTCAGGCTCCTGGATACGCTGTTATAGCTAGGAGCCTTTTCTCAGGGGAATCCACTGCACAGACTATCAAGCACTATTTACAAGATGCTAAATTGGATACAAATCTCCAGAGTAAATTAGTTCCAGCAGAGCCTGGTGCTTCAATGCCAATTCGTTCTAATGGTAACAGTTAGGCTTGTCAAGTGTGGGGCCGAGGATGGCCTCTATGAATAACAACTCAAGACAACTTGTCAGTGCACAACTGAGCATAATGCAGAAGGCTGAGTGCTGATATGCTGAGAAGAATTCTCCCCTGTCCCTTACTTTAAATTCGTCCTCAGATATTCTTGACTTTCTGATAAATACATGCCTATTCCTTAGCAGAACAGGCTTCCACATTCATTCCTTTTTCAAATGACTTTTTCTAATCAAACATTTTGCAGATTCAGACTTTCATGAGCTTGGTTTTGTGTTTCCCTATATCTGTGCCTACGTGAGCTCATCTAGATTTATGGAATTGATTACATCTATATGAATATCATTCTATTTGATATTTCCTCTTGGGTGTCCAATATGCATTTCCAAATCAATAAATTTAAAAGAAAATCTTTGATCTCCTTATTTCTTGCCCCTACTTCCCTATCTCAGTAAATCATTATCTACCCAACTGATGCTGCCCCAAAATCTAGGGATCGTCCTTCAGTGTTAGACAAGTCCCGTCTGTTCTAATTGAATCTACTGTCCATTTTTCTCCTTGCGCTTTGCACTAGCATGCTGGCCTGGAAGGAATGCAATAGAGTTTCTCTGTGCCCTGGCTTCCAATAGGATCAGAGTCTGTTGGCTCCTTGCCTACTTGAAGGCTCCTTCAAGTAGGCTGTTTCCCTCTTTGGAAGGCCACTACTCCTTGTAGGTGGTCAACTGCACATGAAGTTTTCACTTCCCTGAATCTTAATAATAGCTCATCCTCTCCCTTCCTCAGGTGTAGCAGGGGAAGCAGCCTGGTTACTATTGGCCCGGGTTACATCACTCTTTCTTGCAGTCCCTCTACTCTCACATCTTTGTAAATTCCTTTGTAAATAGGTCCATCTTGAAATAAATTGAATGTCTTTGGGAGCCTAATTATGTACTCTTTCTTTCATGTTCTACCTCCAGTCCACCGCAAGTTCTATAGAATCTTCTTCTAATACATATCCAGGATCTTTCTACTACTTACTTCCATTTTTCTACTGCCGTCTGGTTAGTCATGGTTATCTCTTACCTGGACGACTGCAGTAGCTTTCTAACTTACTTTTACATATTTGGTCCTGCTTCCCTATAAGTGTTTCTTTATATAGCAAACAGCCATTTAAAAATGTAAATCAGATCATTCATTTCCTTATCCAAATATCCTGGAAGGTCTTCTATTGGACTGAGAAGGCAACCTAATCCCCTTTGCCCTGACTACAAAGCCCTGTACCCCGACCACCTCTTCAACTTCAGTTCATCTCACTCTCTTGCCCCCTATATATTGTTTCTTAAATATTCCAGGCGGGTTCTTATCTTAGCAATTGCACTAGCTTTTTGGTTTGGTTGGAAATGCTCTCAACACCCTTCCCTGCATGACTGTTTTTAAAAAATTTCTTCAGGTTCCTATTTCAAAGTCACATGCTCAGAAAGGCTTCCATGAACACCCAGTCTAAGGAGCCAGATAATCACCCTATTACATTGCCTTGTTTTAATTCTCTGCATAATACCAGCACGATAGACTTTTGTTTTATTTGTTTGGATTTTGTTTATAATATGTTCCTCCTCTCTAGAAAGTAACTTCCATGAGAGCAGGGAAATCCTGTTACACAGGGTCCAGTAGCAGTAACACCTGCTTGAGTGTGGTTGGTAGGATAATAATATGGGTATAATAATTTATAGTTTTAATTTGAACATTTCGCCACCTAAAATGTCATATGGTGTGCTTGAGTGTGATGTTGTTATATTACAGAATTACATGCTTATGATTTTGTAATAAAAAAGGGGCGCTATTTGTGCCAGACCCTTTATGTCCTCAATGCTTATACTATTGCCTGATACATTGAACAGATACTGAGTGAACAGAAGGAACTAAAAACATAGCCTACTTCATCTGCCCAAGATCAGTGATGAGCAAGGATGCTTAAACCTATAGGTTCTGCTTTCCTTAGCAAATCCCTGTGCGATTCCTACCCTGAATTCCTAAGTTTAGTTTCATAATGGCTATCGCCTGGTTAAAAAAATGACTTACAAGTGAAATGTTTCATTGTATTTGGGTGACCAGGTGTTGCTTTTGGTCTTTGTGCCTTGTTTTCTCTTCTTATCTCCAAGGTTGGGTCCCAGCATACAAACTTCCACAAAGGGGCGGAACATTGCGGTGGTCTGCCAGTTTAGGTTATTAATAGCCATCACTAAAAACCAAAAGGGGAAAGGGATACAAAGTGTTAGCAAATGAAAGTATGGAATCTTTACCTCTCTCTGATCTTTAGAATAAATTTTTATTAAAAAAAAATGATGTATGAAGCCATAACTTGCATTTGCTAGTGTCCTAACCCCAGTGACAAGAACTTCTTCTTGAAGGAAAACAATTTACTCTCTGTAATGCACAGCTGACGTGGCCGTCAGCTCTTTAGCTATGTGGCACTGGGGTGGCAAAAAGTCAGCTGTAATTGGAATGGCATTTGTTACTAAGAAAAAGTTATCATTGCTTTTGTATGGGTAAAAATGATGTTTTTGATAATAAAAATTATGATTATGTTCACCATGAAATATTTAGAACATATATAGAAAATAGATTTAAATTCTATAATTTATCAGAGGAAATGATATTTTGTTGTGTATGATTTCAATGTTTACTTACTTTATCTATAGAATGGGACCAAAATATATCACAGTTTTGTAAGTAGCTGTATTTTTAAAATTCATCATGGATATCGTTCTAATTAATTATATATTTTCTAACTGCAAATATTCCATTATATGGATATTTCATCCTATATTTAATCAATCCCTTATTGTTAAACACAGTTGCTTCCTAATTTCAGGTGTCGTAAATAATTGTTAAAGGTACCTTTTCCTATGTGTACTTTGCTCATTCTTTAATGAACCTATCCTAAGGAATTGTCTTATAACTAAAATTGCTAATGCAAAAGTTTCATAAAACTTTGGGCATTTGCTATATGGTGGCAAAATACTTTAGGAGGCTGGCTTGTGTAGCCACGTGCATTTATCTGTGTGCTCACCTGCAGTGCACAAACTCTACTGTAGACTGTAGCAGTGCTATTTTTGTAATACAAACATATGTTATGTAATATGATTTTAAAATATATTACAAGGCCATGGTTTTGACTAAAGTAGATACTACTTAAAATGACTAAATCTATAATATAAAAACAGAGTATAGTTCTGTTGAGCAAAATATTTACTGTTAAATTTTACCTTTGAAATGACCCATGCATTCGGATGGTATTTTACAATACAAAGCCAATAGATTAAACTATTCATTAAAAAAACAACAACAATCAAACCAGTTGTTGGAAATCACATAGAAAAAGAAGTAGGTAGATTATATGACTATTAAGAACATACTGACTTAACATCTAAAATTTGATTGACAAGTTATAGAGCCAACCATAGCACTAATATTCAATACATATCATAGCATTAACCACAGAGAAAATACTCAATATATATGGTTTTGAAATATAATCACCAATGTATTTAAACAATTTACATATTTCAAATAATATAGGCTAAATAATCTGTGCAATTTATTTGTTTTTTAAATAAAATCTGGTTCAGGAAGAAATGACCAAACATGCCCTAAAATCATTTACTATACATATTTAAAAACAGAGACCTAAGAAAAAAAATTACATTTTAATATTATTTTTGCAGAAATTAAAGTCTAATGAGCTGTTTGATCTATCTTGACCCCAAATATACCTTTTACAGTGACTCTATGCTCTCCGGTTCCTGGGGTGGTGGTGATGTCCACATGAACAGATATCTGACCCACTGAGTCTTTGGAGGAGCGACCTGAAAAGAAGCAGAAGTTTACTGGCCTGAACTTTAGACTCGTTAATAATGGGCATCTACATTTTCTGCATTAGGGATTGTAAAGTGTCCCTTCCTGGAAATGAATGGTTCTTTTCATTAATTGCACATAATAGATATTGATAAATGTTCACTAAATTAAATTTGCTGTACAGGTTTGAGAGTTGGATATAATCATATTTTGCCCATTGAGTTAAAATTTCATATGGTCCTCAGGTACTGTAATTATTGTTAAGGGAATTTGCAGTTGCCTTTCTAGGCATGCACTGAAGCTCTGTTTGTGGTTTATGTACAGAGACTCATCACTGCCTGTCATTCCTTTGTTAAGAGCTTTGCTACCACATGCCATAGCAGAGCCCTGGGGACACAAAGATGGCTCTCTAGAGCACCTGGCCTCATGGAGCCACAGTAGACTATGGGAGACCAACCTATAAACATATTGCTGCAATATAGTGTGATAAGTTCCATGATATACTTGTAAGGTCTACTCATGGCATAAAAAGTATCATTTCTACCCTGGTAAAAGTTAGTTATGTTAAACATGTTGTATTGGAAAGTGCCTGTGATTTGGGGTCAGATAAACTTGAACTGAAATCATAGTTATGCCATAAGCCACTGGGGGAAAGACAAATACCATACGATATCACTTATAAGTGGAATCTAATGAACAAAATAAACTAACAAGCAAAAAATAGAATCAGAGTCATAGAAATATGGAAGAAACTGACAGCTGTAAGAGGGGGGAGGGACTGGATGGAAGAAGATGAAGGGATTAGTCACAGAACACATATGCATGACCCATGGACATGGACAACGGTGTGGGGACTGCCTGAGGGAGGAGGGGTGGGCTGGGTAGGGCGGCAAAGGGAGAAAAATTGGGACAATGGTAATAGCATAAACAATAAAATATTAAAAAATTTAAAAACGTCTTTCAAGGTAAAAACAAACAAAAAACCCCAAAACAAATGATACTTATGCCACTGCTGGTTCTGTGATAAGAATGTGCTATTCTCAAGCCTCCATTTTCTCATTTGTAAAATAAAGATAATAATGCCAACCTCTTAGTGTGTGTTTATATATATACACACACACACATATATACATGCACACATATCTACTAACATATCATCTGTGAACATATACATTTTTTCCACAATCAGAAGTATATGCTCTACCTATCCTTTACCTTACTTTGGTCTTTTTATCTAAAAATATATTATGAAGATCATTCCATTTCTATATACATAAAGATACTTCTCATTCTTTAACATAGCCTGGAATATCACAGTACTAACTACAAAATAAATGTTCAATGAGTATTTGCTTAAAAATAAATTGCTGAAATGTTTATAAGTAATTAAAACAGTAAAATATTTAAAAAATTTAAAGTAATGTTTGACCTTTGTTCCATTATATGACTATATTGTAATTTAACCATATTTCAGTTGTTCCTCATCCTTTGCTATTATAAACAAACTATAATGAATAATTATTTTTATATTTGCAAGCTTATCTATAGTATAATTTCTAGAAGCAAAATTTGTCAATTTGGAATTTTAATTTTGCCCCAAAGAGATTTTAACAATTTGCATTTGATGTGCAATATATGAGATTAATAAGAATCATACTCTTCTAAAATAAATGGCTAATGACAAAATCTTAATACAGAAGGTTCTAAGAAACTTTGACTTTTTACTTCATAGAATCACTGGATTTGGGCCTGAGTATCTCAGTAAGATCTGCTGGATCTTACTGAGAAGAGCCAGTTCACCACAAAGTCCCTTCTCCTTCCACCTGGGGCATTTAATATTAAAATGATTGAAAGATAGAAAGTGATCACTTTGGGCATTAATAAAGGGGCTATTCTTTGTTCCTGGGGAAAGTAAGAAGGGGGATGTTCTCTTTTCTTCACCTGGGGAGGTGAAGAAACGAAAACTCCAAGAGAAATACTCGTAAACCCTGGAAGTGCCAGTAAAATGGGCATTTCATTTTGAATTGGTTGCTTACTTAGCAGACAATATGACCTGAGCATGGCCAAGTGGGGGACAAATGGCCACAGAGTGTGCTGGGACCACCTCCTTAAAGTTTTGACTGCGAAGAAGTATGGAAGATGGTTTCTGAATGGGCTTGTAGTGCCAGAGTTGGGGACAAGAGAGAAAAGATGTGATCACAGACTGTGGTCTTGTCAGGGATTGTCACAGATGGGGCAAAAAGGCAGACATGTAGCGTGCCAGTACCAGCGGAAGTGCAGCAGGAATGAGTGGTCAAGCCCTGAGCCTTGGAAGAGTCCATCAATGTTCCAAGTTGCTTTTTGGAAATGAGTAGCAGACCACCAGCTTTACAAGCGTCTACTTCGCCAAAGATATGAAGTTGAAGAACCCTAATAATATTCAATGACCCTTAAATAAATAATGCCATCAATGGTCACCACTGACATTTAAATAAAGAGTCATTTGTCTTTTTCCTCTCTTTTCTTCCTTCTCTAGACCAGGGAAACTACCACCAGAAAAAATAGGCAAAGTTCACATGAGAGAAGCCCATGATTTCCTTCTCCTCTTCCTCCTCCTGCTTAGACTCACCATTTTTGCCTGCTTGCGGGGAGAAAAGGGACCTGTGATCCAGTAAGTGATTACAGATTTAATGTGAGGAGGATGAAGTTTTAAAAATGGGAATGACTTTCTCGCGTTGCAAGCCACTAATATGGCATGGGCCTGGGCTGTGATGTCAGTAGGGGAGGGGCCTGTGTAGTAGAAAGTGGGTCTCTCGCTAGGTGACAGCCTCTCTCCTGGTCCTAGGAGCTTTTTCTTCCCCTCGTTACTGTTTAAGGGAAGTTGTTTACTATTCCTTCTGTCTTTTTTTATATCCTCCCTAGATCTTTGAATATGTTTCTTTATTAAATCCTTATCAAATAATCTTAATTTGAGTGTTGCCATTTGGTTTTTGCTGGGACCTTGATTTATAGAGTTGACATCTTTGATTTGCACATAACTAGAATGGAAATGCTTCTAGAATTTTCCCAATTCTCATAGGTTTTGTGAAGCAGTCTTTTCAGGGGAAGAGCAGAGTTTAAAACAGATACTCACTACTTTTATCATTATAGATTTCAGGAAGGAGCAAATGCTTACGGAGCCTCTTGAGAATTGAATTAGAATTCATGTTTTAAACAAAGGATGCAGAAGAAATAGCCTGGGTACATGTGTAGGTGCATAAAACAGAATAATGTGTCCTGAAAACTGCAAGTAGTTCAGTGTGGACGGAGCATAGATGAGGGAGCAACAAAGTGGGAACCTTCGAGAAAATGATGGTACCTTGAACACCACTGAAAAATCTCTAGACGTTATTCCAGAGCTGTGGAGAAGTCTCTTCAGTTTTTGGCCAGGAGTGGCATGATCAGATTTATTTTTAGAACAAAACCCTTTCATTTGTATAGAATGTGGATACTCTCATCACCTCATTGTGTTCTGGAAGGTCTAATATTCTCATCTCATCAAACCATGAATCAGGTCCTAAAGCCCAGCCCTTCACTAAGATGCTTCTGATGGCCTTTCACTTCATCTGCACTGCTGATCTGGGCTGTTATCTTTAGCCTGATTATTCAAAACTTGTTTCATATTTTCATTCAGACACACCACATGTTTGGAAAATCCTTCATCCATTAGCCTATGAAGCCCTGTCCAAATACCTTTCATTTTATAAAATTCTATAAATAATCTGCAGTTATGTTCTTGATTCCTGCAATACTATATAATATAGTACAGAACCCCTGGCAATGGACCCAGACTGCTTTAATTATGGATATGGACTCAGTCACTTATTATGAGATAATTAAAACTCCATGAACTTTCATTTCCTTATTTTTATAGCATCTACCTGGCAGCATTGTGGTGAGGATAAAAATAGATACTTTTTAAAAAGGTAGAATATTTCGTGCCTTCCTGTATAACAGCTGTTATAAAGCATATATAATAGCTGTCTAGCAAATTAATCCAAGTTTATTATAATAATTCAACCATTAATAACAGAATGTTTCAAAGTTGCTAAATCCCTTGAACATTCATGCAGAATGCCCACATATAAACAGTACTTAAAAATCCATGGACATTATCTAGATTGAAGACTGCGAGGACAAAACTCTGGAGTGACTGGAGTTTTGCCTAACAAAGACAAAATTCCTACTTTCCTCCCCAAGACTTTCTGAGTCCAGCGGAATAGTGATGGCAGACTTTTAGAGTTCTTGATTATTTAATAGGAAAAACTGCTCCCCTTTATTGAAAACTTTCATCAATCAAAAATCTGGTAAAATGACTTTTCTTGATAAATAAAGGTCTCCTGTTTGTTTGTTTCATTATTTCTAAAATCACGGTTTACGGGAAAAGACCTCTCAGCATCTCTGAAATGCATCTGCGTTGCATAATTGCCCCTGGTGTTATGCTGAGGTTCAGAGTCTGCTTAGTGCCTGGGTTTGTAGTTTAAGCTTTTATGGGCGACCTGAATGTATTATTACAAGTGCCAATGTAGCACTAGCTGGTTCCGGCTAGTGTAAACATAAAAAAATGATGGTCAGGCCAGTTCTTTATGTATTTTTAAATGAGAAAAGCCTTCCATCAAAGCACTCACCAGTTGTTATTTCTTCAGCTGAGTTTCTAATCCCTAAGGCAATTTAAAAGCTTTAGCTGTGCTGTTACAGAATTTGAGAGACTTCCATGGTAGAAAATATGAAATTCTAATTAGGAAATATGTGAGTTTCTGTTTGGTGTCCTTAGTTATGGACGAAAAAATCTTACATTGTTTTAAACAACTAACTGCTAAAGAAATGTGCCTAAAATCTTTTAAAAGGTCCTCTTTAAGTGCACAGATATGTTTTCCCTGTTCACAAATTGCTTTTTTGTAGCCTTCCATTTGTACACCCTGTCAGTGTATTTTCTAAAGAGATGTGGACAGTTGCATTGGGAAGAAAAAAACCCTGCACTGATGTGCTCAGCAGTGTCTGGACACTTTTGTGAAACCTCTAGGGTGGGAGACATTTATAGACTCTGAAAATGCACATTTCCTTTTCTAACACAAAATCTGAAATGCACTGCCCAAGCAAACCAAACATAGCCCTGAGAACTGATTGCTTAATGTGGCGTACCCTAAAAAACATGGACTTATGGAAGTAATAGAGTAGAAACAACTAGTTTTAAAGGGTTTATCACTATTGCACTTATTGCTTAATAGTCACACTATTCATAATTACCACTTTGGAAAATGCCAGGTCTGTGCTTTCATGTCCTGGAGTTGACACCACTTCCTAGCACCATTTATGCCTTATTTTGCAGTTAATTATGCAATTTTTTCTTCCTAACTACACTCTATAATGGCAGGAAACCTCTTGTACTATTAATAATCCATACTTATCATCACTAATTCATACAATAAACTCGTAATATTCTTTTGATATGTAATGAATGCCCAATTTATATTTATTTACTGATTAAATATGTAGGCAGTCCTCACTTTGCACAACGCAGTTATGCCTGGGTTCCAGTTCCCATAGCTTAGCTCAGTAATGCCTGCCCCCCAACCAGATATTCAAATTTCAGTTATCATGGAACATTAAATGTCTTCATTGCATAAAATAAAAACTTTGCTGCTAGTATTTTAGTTCCCACATCGCTATGTAGATAACAGATATGTATCATCATTCACCAATCACATCACTTCTTTCAAAATCTGTTGGTGATTGGTCACTGTGCATCTGTTCAGTTTGCATACAACAGAGGATAAAAGGGCCACATCAAGATGGGTAGGAGAGACAGACATGTTCTCATCAGAAACACCACCCGTGGCACAGGGCCCACAATTGGGAAGGTCCAAAAAAAAAGCAAACCCCAAAACCACCAAACAGAACAGCAAACCAAAAACAGAGCTCCCTGCTTCCTGAGGAGCAAGTTGTCCCCCATATCAGGTACCCCAGCTGTTTGGACCTACACCAGAAAGACAAACCCCCACAATGTCTGACCCTGAAAACCAGCAGGACAACGGAGCTTGCATCCAGAAGAGCCATAGAACTGCAGAAAAGAGAGATTCTGCTCTTCAAGGGCTCACACACAGACTCACCCACCTGGGACTCAGCAAAAGCAGCAGCTTGAAAAGAGCCTAGATCTTATGTGAGAAAGATTTATTTGCTAACCTTAAAGCTTCTTCCAGAAGGGCAGAAGTCTTTTGAGGCTCTTTCCAGGGATGCAAGTGCTGGCGGGAGACATTTCCTAGCAAGCAGCCCCGCTCCAAGGAGCTCTCCAAGGACTGGGAATTGGGGTCCTAGGGGAGGTGAACACCATTGTTTACATCATCTGCCACCTGCATAGGCTGGGTGGGGGTTCTACTGAGGGGCTCTGGCCTGCCTACAGGGTTCCTGAGACATGTTCCTGGACACAATGCCTGAGCCAGTTTTGACCTGAACAAAGGGAGCAGGCGGGATCAACAGCGCATTCATTACTACACGTACTTGGCCTGCTCATCTGGCACTTCTCCAGCTTGGTAGTCCAGTTCCCCAGGTGCCTTACGCACCCATTTGGTTCCTACTGGGCCTGCCTAAACCACCTTGCACACACAGGCTATTAGAGCAGCAAAAATACTAATGAATAATAAAAAAGGGGGGAAGGTTAAAGGACCTGTGGTATACGATCAAGTACTCAAACATTTATATTATAAGGCTATCAGAAGTACAAGAAAGAGAGAAAAGAGCACAAACTTTATTTACTAAAATAATGGCAGAGAAGGTTCCTAACCTGGGAAAGGAATGGATATCCAGGTCCAGGAAAGACGGACAGCTCCAAACAAGATGACCCCAAAGAGACCCACACCAAGACTTCGTGTAGTTAAAATGGCAAAAGTTAAAGATAAGGAGACAATCTTGAAGGAGGCAAGGGAAAAACAAATTACATGCAAAAGAAACCCTTTAATGCTATCAGCTGATTTCTTATCAGCAACTTTACAGGCCTGAAACAAGTGGCAGAACATCCTTCACAGTGTTGAAAGAAAGGAAGGTGTGATCTAAAATACTTCACCAGAAAGTTTATCATTCAGAATTGAAGGAGAGATAGTTTCCCAGACAGGCAAAAACTAAAGGACTTCATCACCAGTAAGCTTTACAAGAAATGTAAAAAGCTCTTCATTAAGTAGAAAAGAAAAAGCCATTACCAGAAATAAGAAAACATCATAAATGGAAAAAAATCTCACAGGTGAAGCCACATATTAAGTAAATACAGTAAATCAGACATTTAAAAAGCTACTATAAACATTTTAAAAAAGTATCAAACTCAACTCAAACTAAAATAGTTAGTTAGGAAATACACAACACAAAAATATCTAAAATTTGACATCTATAACACAAACCCTGGAGGGGAGAATAAAATTGCGGTCCTTATTATATATATTGGAACTTAAATGTCTATCAGCTTAAAATGGACTGCTATACATAAAGAATGATATACATAAACCTCAAAAACCTACAAGTGGTATACAAAGGACAAAGAGAAAGGAACAGAGGACGACTATAAAAACAACCTAAAAAAATAACAACATGACAATAAGTGCATACTTATCAATAATTATTTTAAATGTAAATGGATTAAATGCTCCAATAAAAAGACATAGGTTGGCTGAATGGATTAAAAAACATGACCCATGTTTATGCTGCTTACAAGAGACTCGTTTCAAAGGAAAAGACATACAATAGATTGAAAATGAAAGAATGGAAAAAGAAATTCCATGCAAATTGAAATAAAAAGAAAGCTGATGTAGCAATACTTATATAAGACAAAATAGACTTTAAAGCAAAAGTGTAAAAAGAAAGACAAAAAGGGATATTAAATAATTATAAAGGAGTCAACCAAGAAGAGAATATAACAATCATAATGTCTGTACACCCAATATTGCAGCACCTAAATAGATAAAGCAATTATTAATAGAGAGACATCCACAGTAATGGAGAGACATAAGAGAGAAATCCACAGTAATACAGTAATAGTAGGGGATTTTAATATCCCACTAACATCAATGGATAGATTATCCAGACAGAAAATTAATAAGGACATAATGGCTTTAAATATCACATTGCATACAATGATTATATTATTCAGTAATACAAAAAATGAAATCCTGCCAGTTGTCACAACATGGATGGGCCTAGAATATATTATGCTAAGTGAAATAAGACAGAAAAAGACAAATAATGTATTTCTTACTTACATGTAGAATGTAAAAAATCAAAATAAATGAATAAACAAAATAGAAATAGACTCATAGACATAGAGAGCAAGCTGATGGTTGCCAAAGTAAAGGGCGGAAGACAAATGGGAATTTAAAAAATTAAAAACTGACAATACATACTGTGCAGTTGCATTTATATCAATTTGAAGAACAAGAAAAGCTAATCTCTGGTTATAGAGGTGAGATTAATTGTTCCTTGGAAGTACTGACTGGGAAAGGTACAATGATTTTTTTCAAGGTACCAGAAATACATGATATAGCCATAGAGGTAAATATAATTACACTAGAAGAGCTTAACAGTAGGCTACAGTGAAAGACAGAACTAATGATCTGGCAGACAGGACGAAGTCACCCAAACAGAGAAGAAAAATAAAACAATAAGTGAAGATAGTTTAAGGGACCTATGGCTTAACAGCAAGTGAGATAACATTTGCATTATAGATGCCCCAGAGGAGAAGAGAGAGAAAAAGGGGCAGAAAACTTATTTGAAAAAAATAATGGCTGAAAACTTCTTTAACCCGGGGAAAGAAAGAGACATTCAGACCCAGGAAGGGCAGACAGGTCCAAACAAGATAAAACAAAGTGACCTACACCAAGACACATTATAATTAAAACTTTTAAAATTAATGATAAAGAGAGAATCTTAAAAGCAGCAAAAGAAAAGCTTGTTACATACAAGGAAACCCCCATAAGCCTACAGCAGATTTCTTAGAAGAAGCTTTGCAGGCCACCTCTGGCCAGGTGGCTCAGTTGGTTGGCGCATTGTTCCATACACCAAAAAGTTGTGGGTTTGATCTCCAGGAAGGGCACATATGGGAGGTGACAAACTGTGTTTACTGATGTTCCCCTCTCACATTGATGTCTGTCTGTCTGTCTGTCTGTCTCTTCCTCTGTCTCTAAGGTCAATGAATATAACCTTAGGTGAAAATTAAAAAAAAAAAAGAAACTTTGCTAGCCCGAAGTGAGTGAAGTAGTATATTAAAACTGCTAAACAAACAAACAAACAAAACAACTTTCCACCAAGAATACTCTACTCAGAGAGGTCAACACTGAGATTCTTTTTTTTGTCAGTTTTTAAAAAATTTTACTGAATCTAATGGGGGGACATTGGTTAATAAAATTATATAGGTTTCAGGTGTACAATTCTGGAATACACCATCTGCATACTGTATTGTGTGTGCCCTACCCCAAGTCAAGTTGGCTTCCATCACCATTTATCTCCTATTCACTCTCTTCTAACTCTACTACTCACCTTTCCTCTGGTAATCATCATACTATTATCTGTGTCTATGAGTTTGTTTTGCTTAATCCCTTCACCTTTTTCAGCCAGCTTCCCAACACCCACCACCTCTTATAGCTGTCAAACATTCAGAATTAATGAGAGAGAGAGAGTTTTCCAGTCAGGCAAAAGCTAAAGATGCTCACTACCACAAGCTGGCATTATGAGAAGTGTTAAAGACTTCTTTAAGCTGAAAATAAAGGGTTCTAATTAGTAAGAATAAATCATGTGAAAATAAAAATCTCACTGATAAAGGTAAATATATACTAAACAATATGGAGTAGCCACCTATAAAGCTACAATGATGATTAAAAGACTAAAGTAGTAAAAATAACTATAATTACAATAACTAGTTAAGAGATATGCAAAAATAAAAAGATGTGAACTGTGACATTAAAATGTAAAGTGTGGGGTGGGGGAATAAAATCTGCAATTTTGGAATACTTTTAAACATAACCTTCTATGAACTTGGAATAGGATATATGTGTAGGTGTATGTATATGTATATATAGGCAATTATACATGAACCTCATGTACAGGCACAAAGCAAAAACCTATAATAGTTGCACAAAAGATAATAAGAAAGGAATCTATGTGTAACATTACAAAAAGTCATCAAACCACAAGTGAAGAAAGCAAGAGAAAAAGAAAGGTACAGAGAGAAAATACAAAACAGCCGGAAAATAATGAACAAATAGCAATAAGTGCATATTTATCAATAATTATTTTAAATGTATGTGGATTAATAATCCAATAAAAACATGATGTGGCTGAATGGATGAAAAACAAAACTCATCCATATATGCCTATAAGAGACTCACCTCAGATTTAAGGGCACACACAGACTGAAACTGAACGGTTGTAAAAATGTGTTTCATGCAAGTGTGAATAAAAAGAAAAAAAGAGAGAGGGTTCAAATAAGTAAAATCAGAAATGAAAGGAACAATTACAACAGATACCAAAGAAATACAAAGCATCATAAGAAACTACTATGGGCAATTATACACCAACAAATTGGACAACCTAGAGGAAATGGATAAATTACTAGAAACATACAATCTTCCAAGACTGAATCATGAAGAAAAATAAAATGTGAATAGACCAATGACTAGTAAGGAGATTGAATAAGTAACAAACCCCACTCTCCACCCTCCTAAAACGTCCAGGACCAAATGGCTTCACTGGTAAATTTTACCAGACCTTTAAAGGAGACCTAAAACCTATATTGCTCAAACTCTTCCCAAAAATCATGAGAGGTAATGCTCCCAAGCTTATTTCACAAGACCAGCATTACCCTGATACAAAAATCAGACAAAGACGAAAAAAAGAAAAGAGAATATTACAGACCAATAACCCTGATGGATATAGATGCAAAACTATCCAACAAAGTATTAACAAATCAAATTCAATAATAGACTGAGAGGTTAATATACATGGTTAGGTGGGATTTATTCCAGGGGTACAAAGATGGCTAAACATCTGCAAATGATTGACACGATACACTACCTCAAAAAATAAAGGGTGGACTATGGGAGCCAGGGGTGGCGGGGAAGGGAAGTGCAGGGTAAGAGCAAAGGGAAAACTGGGATAACTATAATAGAACAACAATAAATAAATAAAGGATAGAATCATATGATCATACCAATACATATAGAAAAAGCATTGGGCAAAATTCAACATCCATTTATGATAAAAACTCTCAACAGAGTCTGTATAGACAGAACATACCTCAACATAATGAATGCCACAGAAGGCGCTAAGAAGCACAGATTGGTATTTACAAAATAGTCATGGGAAAGTAAGTAAAGCATAGGAAATATAGTGAATAATATTGTAATAACTCTTTATGGCACCAGTTGGGGTACCAGAAATATCGAGGGGAATACTTTGTTAAGTATATGATTGTCTGACCACTGAGCTGTACACCTGAAACAAGCATATATTAAAAAGGAATTAATTCTTTAAAAATATTAACATAATCATAAAAATAAAGACTCCTTATATTAAAATAAAAAGGGCCATGTAAGACAAGCCTAGTGCTAAGATCACACTTAATGGTGAAAAGCTGAAAGCTTTTCTGTAAGGTCAGGAACAGAACAAGGATGCCCACTTTTATTTAACATAGTGTTGGAAGTCCTATCCACAGTAATTAGGCAGAAAAAAGAAATAAAAGGCATGTAAATTAGGAAGTAAGAATAAAACTGTTATTTTCAGACCACATAATCTATATAGAGAACACTAAGGATTCTGTCAAAAAAACTATTAGGACTAAAAAATGAATTCAGCAAAGTAGCAGGATACAAAATTAATATTTAGAAATTGATAGCATGTTTACATACCAATAACAAACTATCAGAAAGAGAAATTAAGAAAACATTCTACTCAATGCTGAAAAGTTGAAAGCTTTTCCCTGAAGATCAGGAACAAGACAAGGAAGCATATTCTTGATACTTTTATCCAACATGATATCGGAAGTCCTAGAGCAATCAGGCGGGAAAAAGAAATAAAAAGCATCCAAATTGGAAAGGACAAAGTAAAGCTGTCATATTTGTGGATGACATGATTTTATATATAGAAAACCCTAGAGACTCCTCCCCAAAACTGTTAGAACTAATAAAAAATTCAGTAAAGTCGCAGGGTACAAAGTCTGTATATGAAAATTACTTGCCTTTCTACATACTAACGACAAACACACAGAAAGAGAAATTAAGGAAACAATCCCATTTACAATAGCATTGAAGAGAATAAAATGCTTAGTAATAAATTTAATCAGGTGAAAGACCTGTGCACTGAAAACTAAAAGACATTGATGAAAGAAACTGAAGATGAGGCAAGGAAGTGGAAGGATATGTGTTTGTGAATTGGAAGAATTAATATTGTTAAAATGTCAATATTACTTAAAATAATCTACAGATGTAATGCAATCACTAACGAAGTTCCAATGACAGTTTAACTAAATCAAGCTCAAAAATTAACTTCTGGTGTTTTCAAACCCCCTCCAGTTTTCAACTTCCCCATTTCCAACCTTGTTCACGCCATTCTGCTATACAAGCTCAAATCATTGAAAACTCCATGGACCTTTTCCTCTGCTTTATCTGTTGACCCTAACCAAAGAATAAATCTTGTCTAGTATTCTTTACATAGTTTATTTGATTCACTTTCTCCTTCAACATTCTACTCTTTTAGTTTAGGACCTTATCATGTGTGGATATCTATGTTACTTTCCAAGAGATCACTTTGCTTTCTTACACTTTTGTTATATAGGGTCCAGCAGAAGAAACACCTGCTTGAGTGTTGTTGGTAGCATAATAGTATGGGTGTAATAATTTATAGTTTAAATTTGAACATTTCACCCAAAATGTCATATGGTGTGCTTGAGTGTGATACTGTTATGTTACAGAATTACATACTTATGATTTAGTAATGAAAGATTCTGTAATAAAAGAAGGGCATTACTTCTGCCAGATGCTTTTTTTTTTTTTTTTTTTTAATATAACTTAGCAGGACTGAGCTTTCCAAGATACAGATTCCATGCTGTTACTTTTCTCCTCTTAAAGCCCGTTGCTTTGAGGGAATATTTTAAACTCCCTGAATAACTCTTAGCTTCAAAAATTCTGCCTCCATTAACTATAATCAAATTTCTCTCATGCTTTCAACAATATCCTTTTTCACTAGCTTCCTTGCATATATTCAAATACTCCCACCTTCCGTGCTCCGCCATCTTTACATGCTCTCCCAGGCACTCCAGTCTCCACTCTTCACTGCCACTGGGAGCCTCTTCTGTGTCCTTATTCATACCGCCCATTTTGGCACTTAATGATATTCTGCCTTATCCTGCATTACTGTGTTTTTTCCTAGAAGTCAAACTTTATTGCATCATGAGGTCACACCAACATTAAAATAGTGGCAATGTTAAATTTAGAAAACAATGTCCACAATTGACAAAGCTGGTGAAGTAACCAATGTAATAAAGGTTAGTTGGGAAGTAATTGCAACATAATCATAAGGCAGTGTGCCTAGAAGGTTAGCGCCCAGTCTCTGAGCCATATTGTCTGGATTTGAATTCAGGCTCTACCGCATAGTAGCTGAGTGACCTTGGGCGAGTTACTTAGTTTCCCTGTCCTTTAATTCCCTCATTTGTAAACAGGACTTATAGTAGTACCTGACTCATTCAAGTGTTGTAAAAACTACATGAATTATAAGCCACAAGGGACTTATAAAAAGTATCTCGCACAGAGACAGTCTTTCATATTATTGTTGTTGTTGTTTATTAAAATATTAAGCTCTTCATCTCCTTTGACCTATTGATTTCTTTTCTCTGAGTCTATCATACAGAAATACTTGCATAAATACACAAAGATGTGTATAACTAAAGATGTTAATGGCAACATTTTAAAATGGTTCAAGTGGTAGGTATAACCTATATATTTATCATTAGTAAAATAATATGTCATCATGTTATTATGAAATATTATAAATCACACTAAAAGAGTGAAAGAAATCTGTGTATAATATTTGAAATGATGTGTATGAAAGATCAAATAGCCCAAAGTATGTACATTATACAATTTTGGAAGGGGAGAAGAATATAAATTTTATATGCATATGATTGAAGGTCTGGGAGAATAAACTTGAAAATGCACACAGTTGGGATGAAATCAGCTGAATGCATTAGCTTTTCCATCATACACTTTCATATTATGATTTCTTTTTTTAGTGAGCACCTATCACTTGTTAATTAAAATGTTTAAATACACAAAAAGAACCAAAAGATTAGAGTAGAAAAATATAGATAATGAGCTCAGTTCACTGATATAAAACCCTGTCTATGAGAATACACTCTGCACTATGTGTCTGCCATTTTGACCAGGATGTTCTCCACCCTGACAAACACATACCATGGACAGATTGCTGAATGTATTGCAGCATGCGAGCAAGTAATTGGACAGAGTTGAGAGGAAACTTGGTAATGTGCACTGATGGGTAGAGGGAGCAGTGTCCACAGTGATCTGGTAATAGATACCTAGGGGACAACAGAACACAGAACTGACTTCCTTAAAAATTCAGTCGAGAATGCTCACCCAGCAGAATATTCTCAAGGAGCAGCTAAAAGCTATCTGCAAAATTAGCTTCGTTATGGACAAGAATGCAAACAGATCCAAGAAATGAATGCAGTCATCAACAGTAGGACTTGGGTCAGAGCATATGGCTGAGAGATCATTTAATACCAATGACATTATTGCAGGTCAAAAACTGAACTAGAGGCTAGCACAGAAATAGTCAAATGTAATTCTCACATCACTCTGAGGCAGCTGCTCTGCAGGGGATGGACGTGCACAAATTAGCTCCTCTGCAGAAAAGGCCGCAGAGCTTGGTAATAATGTATTGCTCTGACCTTTTAATCAAGAATTGGCCTAATCTAAGGTAATTTAGCAAAAACAACATAATAAGATAGAATGGACTGTTGTGGACAGAATGAATAACATTTGTCAGAAGAGAAATAGAGAATAGAATGCTTCCACTTCCCAGCAGATAAACACAGGAAACATACTGCAAGAAACCCTCCTGTGTTTCCTTTTATTCTTTCCTTGTCTTTTCTTTTTAAGTCTATTTTGCTTATTGATCATTACAAAGTACTGAATAAGACTTTGAAATCTGGAATATGTAAATACTGAGTTACTGTATAGGCTATAAAAATAAATGAAATAAACATAATTTCTTCATTTGGTTATTAATATATTTAACTTACCACTTTGCCAGGTATGTGGGAAAAACCCCACAAAATAAGTGCTTTGCATTCCTACCTTCAGGAAAGTGTAATTATATATATACAGGGTCTGGTACAAATAACAGCCTTTTTTAACTGCAAAATCACAAGTACATAATTCTGAAACATAACAACATCACACTCAAGCACACCATGTGACATTTTAGGTGAAAAGTTCAAATTAAAACTATGAATCATTACACCCATATTATTACCCTACCAGCCACACTCAAGCAGGTGTTACTTCTGCTGGACCTTGTATATCTACTTGAATATATTGCTTTTGTAATCAGAATGATTTGAGTTTGAATCCTGGCTCTACCATTTACTAGCTGGGCCTTGACAATCATTTAACCACCTCTGAGACTCAATTTCTTTACCTGTGCAACTAAGATAGTCACATTTCCTTCATAATATCATGAAGTTGAAATGAGGTAACACTGGCTGAACTCACTCTCTGACATGTATCAGGTCCTTATAAATGTTAGTTCCTTTCTTTATGTTCTTTTACTTTAATTTGGGTAGGATGGTCTATTAATTTTTGTTTAAAAACTCATTTTACACAGAAAAAACAAATATGAATTATTTTAAATAAAAATATCTGAAGTATATTATTTGTTTTTAGTGTCGATTTGATCTAAGCCTTAGATTTGATTAAGCAGAATAATTTTAATATCTGCTCATCAGTAATGTTTATTTTCTTGCAGCAACCTTGAGCTCTATCTCACAAGAGAAGAGAAATTTGCATTTTTATTCTGGAGAAGGCAGAAAGAATATATACTGTTGAGGAGACTTTAAGTTTTGAAGTAAACACACATAAAAATACAAAATCAAATGTTTGTCTGAAATCTTTAGGAAAAAAGCCAAGAGCTTCAGAAATAATTCCCAAAGACTATAGTTTTTACAACTACTATCACTCTAACAACTTCATATGTTCAAACAATGCTGAGGAACTCCTAGGTATGTTGTAACATTAAAATTATTTTGTTTCTAAAGAAAACATTGAATCTGACTCTCAAAATGGGGGTGGGGGAGAAATGCATGGAGAAACACAGATAAAAGACAGTATTCTGAAGGGATTTAAATAATGGCTTCTAGTATTTTCCATGGCCCCGTACATCCTTGGGCCTTGTGGCCTGAATTGGAGACTTGCCATTATTCTTATAATTCATTTTCCTCTTTGCTTAAACTGTTCAGGATTAGACCCCTGCCAGAGCCAACTACGGTTATTTCGATGCTGTCGTAGGCAACAGTGGCCCGGTGTCCATGAATAACGTTTACACTGAACGGAAATGTTCTTGAATTTTACCCATCAATAAGGAGAAAGAAATAACACATTGCTAGGAAAGTACTGAAGCCATGGAGTTACATAAGTCTGACCAGTTCCTGCTCTGTTCTAGCTGACTCCTAGGTGCCTGAAACCATCATTGAGTCATTCATTTGCTCATTCACTCAGGCACCCATCAGCCACTCACTGGGCTTCTATGTCTCACGCACTAGCAGGGTCTCAGTCAGTGATTCCTACCTTTCTGTTTGTACATTAGAAACCTGAGGGCTTTTAAAAACATGTAGATACGAGCTGCGTTCCAGGCCAACTAAATTAGACTCCCTGGGGTGGAGCTCCGGCATCCGCACTTTTTTAAGCTCTGCAGCCGTGTGGATATGCTGCCCAGCATAGGAGCTGCAGGTACAGCGGCTCTCAGGTATAAGACACACAAACCTTTGGGGAAGCTCATAGGCTCACGGAGCGGTCGAGACGTAGACAGGCACTCACAGTCCAGTGGGGTCTGTGCCATGACGGGGAAGGCAGGGAGCGTGGGCAGCGCCCAGGAAGAGCACGTAAGGGAGACTCGGGGTGGACTGACTCAGTGCGTCAGGGAAAGCCTCCTCCAGGGCCTGGTGCCAGCTCCGACCCTCGAAGACCCCTTTCAGTGACCCCGCCTGCATCGCTGAAGCTGCCCAGTTCCTCAAGTGGCCCTCTTGGCTCTCAGCCACCCGATCCAGGCTAGGACTGTGTATGCTGCCTTGCTGACAGGCACTGGATGTGGATTATCTGTCCCTTCCCTGGGAGGCCACTGTTGACCTGTGTCGTTTTTGCCTGCTGATCGCTTCTCCCTACCTAGTAGGTCCTGTGGCCTGTGTCTCGGGCACTGACTCCTAACCTCCAGCTGGGAACAAACCTCTGACAAGTTCCCCTTCTGATACGGCATCCTTTGGAAATGAGAGAATTACTCATCTCAACATAGGGAACAGAGCTGTTTTAAGGTAGGCCTGGGTTCAGATCCGTTTCTAGGCCTTAGCCTCTACTTTTTCTTAGGCATGCTGAGGACTCCATTTTGTTTGATTTTTCTCATGTCATCTATAATAATGACATTGCTCTTCAATTTCCTGTCAGGATAATAGCATCTGTGAGCAGCTCAGTGTCTTCCAGGGCACTGCGGCCACAGGGCTGCCCTGTGCTCACCCTGGAAGTTGTTGAACGGAAATATTATCCCACAGAAATAACATTGTCTTAAGAGGAATTGCTGACTTTAGAAAGATCACAGAGGAGTCCATCCTCACAGGAATGGCCTCTTATTTTCCGGAATCAAGATTTATAACTGGAGATGTGTGGAGTCAGGGGAAACAGAACCCCTTAAGGACAGAGATATCAGTGATCCAAAAAATCTTATACCACCCCATTCAAAATAAGATGTCTACAAGCAAATCTGCACCTAAACCTGGAGGCATTGCCACTGTGACTTTTTCTTGTTTAAGAATAAATGCAATTTCAAGCTTTTAGTTTAAGTTTGTTTTTGTTTTTGTTTTTTAATGAAAATAACCTAGCAGTGTTAGATGCATGGTGAATTACAGGTTAGCCCATCTACATGATGAGAAATCATACATTCTTTAAAACTCATACTTGCAGATATTTTAAATGACATATGAAGGTGTTATGCTATATCACATTATTGGAAAAAATCAGGCCACACTATGATATGCAGTGTGGCACACGCAGTGCCAGGGCATGGATGATAATGGGGCAGCTGGTCCAGTGTAGGATTAAGAAGCTGACTTCATGAAGACAGGGGCAGGGGCCCAGGTCTCAGGTCAATAAGCTAAGAGTTAAAGCATTAGAAGCAGATTGAAGGTCTGGAATCCTAGGTATCAGGCATCTTTGGCCAGAGGAGCTCTAAGAACCTGTGAAGAAGTGGGAATTAACACAGATTTTGGTAATGAAGGCAGCGGAAGTGTTGTATTTGGGAAGGAAGGTAGAGAAAACTCATGCTTAGCAGTGAGGTTTCAATAAGGTCTATTTAAAAAAAGAAGTTCCCTGTATTTTTACTATCCATGTGTGAAAAGTTTTGGGGTGGAAACAGTTACAGATCTGGATGGAAATATTAGCAAATGGCGAAGAATGAGCACGATACTACAAACAGGGTTTTCACAGCAATTTAACTATAGAATGATAAACAATAAGACAAATCTCTAAATAGACAGAATAAGTATGTTCTCTCAGAGTCATCAGTAAAGTGATTCTCTGAATATCAAATAGTATTCTCATTAAGAATCGAAGAATCTATTCCTTCAAAAATATATGT
The DNA here is from genome assembly GCA_004026545.1 of Mormoops blainvillei. Lineage (NCBI taxonomy): Eukaryota > Metazoa > Chordata > Mammalia > Chiroptera > Mormoopidae > Mormoops > Mormoops blainvillei. Next base: position 171 of record PVJD01014107.1, on the reverse strand, counting down.
GATATGATAATATAAATCACACAGAATTCTGTGAAAACGGCTGAGATAGTGGCAGCCTAATTTTTGGATCTTCTTCAATCTATATAAAGCCAGGCAGAGCAACTACTTAGTGAAATCAGAAACCTAAGGAAAACATTTACTGTGAAACAGGTGCCAAGGTAGCCCCATGAG
>PVJD01014106.1:0-30651 GCA_004026545.1 Mormoops blainvillei | reverse complement strand
GGAAAGGGTGAAAGATGTGAAAATGAAAAATCTTCATGTAAACTGGACAATAAGTGATAGGCTTGTTGTATTTTTCATCCTCGAACTCCTAGGGATTTCAAAGTAGCCTGTGTACGGAATCACTAAAACTAATCCCCAGCTTTCTGGCTACTGAGACGCAAAGTAACTCCAGCCAATGAAGAGAGAGAGAAAGCGGAGCGGAAAACGAAGCCGGTGGGAAGGCTTTACCGAGTAATGTCGTCCTCCTATGGCCACCGTAGGGCGGTCTCGCAGCTGCTCTTCTGTTGTTTTAGGGGCGGAGCCGAGAGGAAATTTAAACCGCAGCCGCGGCCGAGAGCGTTTAGAAAAAGATATTCTAGTGACGGAGCAACTGCTGCGGCTCGGGATCCTGAAGGCGCTCATGGAGTCCGCGGATGCAATACGGCGGCCTTGAGGAGGGAGTACGGAGGCCGAGAACGACTCGAGGGTTTGGGGGAGCCGGGAAAGGGTACGGATGCCGGCAAGGGGAGAAGGGTCTCAGGGTTGGAGAGAGGATAATGGGGTCGGCAAGTGGACACAGGGGTTGCGGAGCGGATAGATGCCGAAGCTGGGCAGGAGGGGTCACAGGAGTCGGGCGAACAGAGATCTAAAGGGGACGGAGGGACTGAGGGGATAGTTGCCTGGCAGGTGGCGCGGAAGTCGCGATGCGGCGTGGGTAGGGATGCAGCTGAGTCTTGTTCTTGGTAGCCGCGTTGGGGATTGTGCAGGATCTGGAAGACAGCGGGGCGGAGGGGAGGGCGGGGAAGGTCGTAGCCTAGTGAAGGTGGTTCAGCTGTTTTGTCCTTTTTCAGACGACGATTGCCCTGAGCTGGAGAGTTCAATGGCTGAGCGTAGGCTGCGGGCTCCGGACCTGGGTAGGTAACAGGTCAAAAGTAGGGAGCGAGGTCCAAGTTGCTACTCCTGAGCCTAGTGGGAGGAAAACGCGGAGAAATATTAGCCCGGTTGGGGTTTTCTAATTATTAGTGATTTTGTGTGTGAGTGTTGCATGTGTTAATGGATGTCTTGGATCATTTAGGAATTCACGGTAGAGATCAAACAAGAGCTTTCAGTCTTGATATTATGAACAAGATTGGCAGACAGATGACGAGTTGGGGCTGCGTAACCGAGGGTATTAAACTTATATTCATGGTTATTTTTAACATAAAATTATTAAATTTATCGTTAGACACCACCCACCCAATTATATTAGTAGTCTGGCACCTACTCACTTCCCGTAATACTCTCCTCCCCTGTCTTGTAGTATCTAGTTTTAGTTCTGAAATGTTACGGACACGGTGTTTGGTTCTGCCTTTTAGGTAGTAATACGCCTTAATAAGTTATTTGCTCTTCTTGGCCATGCCTTGTTGCTTTCTTCTGGATGTATTTCTGTTTTTGCTGGAGAGCGTTCTTCAAGAGTATTTTCGAAAGGGAGCTTTATGTGACACACTTTTTGAGGCTTTATGCCTGAGGATATCTTTATTTCATTCTCGTATTAAAATTCTTGAGTCAAAGTTTTTTTCCCTTAACACATTGAAAAATAACAGTAGTTCCTTCATGTAAAAAGTAGATGCTGTTGAGAATTGATGTTGATCTGATTCTTGTTTCTTTGTAAAGTTACCTGCTTTTCACTTTAGAAGAGTTTATATTATTCTTTTTATATTTCTTTCTAAAATTCACTATAACATAACTAGGTGTGAAATTTACAGGATTTTTTCATTTTTATCACAGTTTTGTGGTTACACAGTATAAGGGGTGTCCAACCTTTTGCCGTCTCTGGGCCACACATTAAATACACAAACACTAATGAAAACTGATGAGCAAAAAAAAAAAGTTTTTAAGTAAATTTACTATTTTGTGTTGGGCTGCATTCATAGCCATCCTGGGCTGCATGTGACCCACTGGCCACAGGTTGGACAGCTCCACAAAGGTCAAAGCCTCTCTCTCTCTCTCTCTCTCTCTCTCTCTCTCTCTCACACACACACACACACACACACACACACACACACGGAGTTGCTCCTCCTTTCATCCTTCCAGACTCCCATTCCCTAGGGAACAACCATTTACCCTCTTTTATTTATTTATTTAAAGATTTTATTTACTTAATTTTAGAAAGAGGTAAAAGGAGGGAGAAAGATCAATGCTGTGCCAGAGAAACATTGATCGGCGGCCACTCACCCCCCCTAACCTGGGACCTGTCACACAGCCCTGGCATGTGCCCTGACCGGGAATCAAACCAGTGACCTTTCACTTCACAGGCTGGCACTCAATCCACTGAGCCACGCCAGCCAAGGCCATTTACCCTCTTTTAGCTGTTTCTTCTAGTATTTACCTTCTTATTTCTGCATGGTATACTCACCGCTTTTGTTATTTTCAGTTTTAAATTATATCTACTGACTTTCCAATATGCAAGATAAAGCATTTTTTCTGATCCCCCCACTCTGTGCTACATACATGTTTAGCTCCTCCTCTCATCCTCCCAGCAGTAATTTTTGTTTAGTAATTTTATATTTCCATTGTTACAATTATGGAAAGATTATTCAAGCTGAGCCATGTAGTAAACTATGAAATACGTTGTTTTCTGTGTATGGTTCACTAATTTATGTCCAGATACTTTATCAGAAGTCTCTGATAAAGGCTCATATTGTGACTCATATTTTCATTAGCGCTAATCTAAACAATTGTAAAGTCAAATATATTCAAAGTATGCAAAATTTTAATATATTATCATTAAAATGTCATCAAATTAAACATAAAATTTTTAATTGTGGAAGTAGTTTTCCTCAGTTTTGAAGACACGTCCTGTCTTTCAGCCCAGTGTCCTGTGGCGGAGTCAGCTGCTGGGACTATTCCCAGCCTCCTCCCGAACACCGCAGGGCCGGACTGCTCTCCCCGAACCACCGCTGCCCCCATCTAGCATTACTGCTCTCTAGCCACAATATTATTATTATCATTATATTATTTCTATCTTTTTGTACTTCCAAATTAGTCATTGTTGTTACTGTTTTATACAGTCTATGATTATTTATATTTATACACATTTTTTACTGATTTTTTTAGCGCTTCAGGCTGTCCTCTGGGTTAAGTTTCCTTCTTTCCAATGTACACCTCTCTGAAGTCTTTTAGTGATAATTGATTGGTGATAAACTGTCTGGGGTATTATTTGCTTAAAAAATGTCTTTATGCCCTAACTGGTGTGGCTCAGTGGATTGAGTGCCAGCCCGCGAACCGAAAGGCTACTGGTTCGATTCCCAGTCAGGGCACATGCCTGAGTTGCGGGCCAGGTCCCTGGTTAGGGGCGTAGGAGAGGCAACCAATTGATGTGTTTCTTGCACATTGATGTTTCTCTCCCTCCTTCTCCCTTCTAAAAACAAACAAAGTAAATAAACCTTTAACATAAAAAAGTCTTCATTTTACCCTCAATCTTGAATAATTGCTTAGTCAGATAGAAAATTCTAACATTTTTTTTCTTGCATTTTAAACAATTTAATAAAATTAAAGTATTCACTAATTTAAATACTTACAGTATTTATCTGGTCACTCTGTTTGGAGCTCTCAAAGACCTAATTTTGCTGTCTCTTATTTCCGCTGATTCTTAGCCATGGAGGTTTGTTTCCTCTGTATATGTTTTATAGATGGGAGTGTGAGCTCACGTTTGATGATACTTTATCTGAGGAAATTCCGGGAACCCTGGTCTGAGCTGTCTGTCTCTAGAGTTGTTTTGCTTTTAACTCTTTGAGGTATACCAAGCGTTGCCAGCTGGGATTACTTTTTACATTAGTTTCTGTTCAGCGGTGGTGGTAGTGGGTTCTTAGACCACATAAGTGGTATGAATATGAACCCCAGACTCTTGGGACGCCTGCAGCTCTGAGCTCTCAGGAAGACTTTCCTTCACACAGAGCCCAGGCTACGATGGACAATAATCCTGTTTGTCTCTTCAGTCAGGTGGATTATTTTCTGGTTTACCCTTTCTCTGGATTCATGCAACAGTTCTCAGTTCTCTTTTTTACCTCCTGTTCCTGTTTTTGTGTTTGCAGTATCCTTCCTTGCCTTTTTAGGATATTTATTACACTTTAAAATTCCTTTTTCTGTCCACTCCCTTACTTGTGACAGACAAAGAACCCAAACCAGAGAAAGCATCTTGCCTTCTTCAGTTGCCTCACAGTTTCTTGTAAGCTAATGTTCCCTTGAGACTTAGCTGCTCTGACTGGTGATGTATGGGCTCCTGGAAGGAAGATACAAAAGCTTAGGCCCTAACTTACGCCCTTCTATTCAGATCAGGGACCGGGCGGGGGGCGGGTTGGATAGAAGAGGAAAACCACCCCAGGCAGGAATACTGGTCTCGAGTTCTTTGTGTGTCCCTGGCGGAGCCTGGGCATGTCACACATGTCACACAGAGGCCTTCGGTGCGTTTGACTTACAGGACTCTCTTACCTCAGGCGTCTCACCTTGTTCCTCTTTGTTGTTTCCTAGGGACTCAGCTGGGAGTCTCCAGTTGTCTGGAAAAATGCCTGAAGAGCTCACTAGATGCTGGGAGGCAGCAGCCCTTTTCTGGAAAGTCCTTTTTCTTGGATCTACCTGCTGGCAAGACTCTGCAGTTTTTGACAGGGGCCATCCAGCAGCTGGGTGGGGTGTGTACCCCGCCTCTCTCCTGTGGGACCGGGTGCTTTGCAGGTGGTAGGGCAGGAGCTGGGCAGGGATTGTATCTGTGTCCTCCAGGCATTGTCAGTGGTATGGCTACATTTTTTCCAAAGCAATTTCAAGTGTAAGCCACATTTTAAAACAAAGTTAATTTTTTTCCTAATTAGAAAAATAATATCTGTTTATTCTAGAAATTTTAGAGAACATGAAACTGCTGAAGTGACAACCATCATTCTGATGTTTTGTTTTTTTTCCTGGACTCTTTTCTCTCTTCTTTCTTTTTGTTTTCTCTCAGAGCTTTATTGAGATACAATTCACATACCATACAGTTCGCGCATTTAAAGTGAAGAGTTCAGCCCTCGCTGGGTGACTTAGGTGGTGAGAGCATCATCCTGATACACCAAGGTTGCAGGTTCTATCCCTGGTCCGGTCACATGCAAGAATCAACCAATGAATGTATAGATGGGTGGAATAATAAATCGATGTTTCTTTCTCCCTTCCTCTCTCTCTCTCAAATAAATAAATAAAAATTAAAAATAAAATAAAGTGAACAATTCAGTTTTTAAGTATATTCTGATTACACAGTTTTAGAATATTTTCATCACCCTCAGAAAAGAAACCCAGACCGATGTCAGTCACTCATCATTTTCTCTCAATACGCCCAACCGTGGGTGATCATTTATCTGCTCGTCTCTATTCTTCCTTTTTTTTTTTTTTATGTAACTATGATCATTAATACATTTTAAATCCTCACCTGAGGACATGCTTATTGATGTTAGAGAGAGGAGGAGGGAGAGAAACATCTATCTGGCGCCTCTCGCATGAGCCTGACGGGATTGAACCCACGACCTAGGCATTTGTTCCGACCAGGAATCCAACCCGTGACCCTTAGGGTTACGGGATGCCACTCCAGCGAACCGAGCCGCCCCAGCCAGGGCTAGGAATACATTTTTGGTTACCGACTTTTTGCCCTTGATCTTAAAGCATTAGCACTTTCCTGTCATTATTGTTTCTCATTTGCATTATTTGTAATGAGAATATACTACTCTTTTGAGTGGATTATTAATTTACTTAGCTTACCATATGGACATTCAGGTTATTTATAAATTTGATCTCTTATAAATAACACTGTGGTGAACAGCTTTGGGTAAAAAGCACTTGCTATGTTTGAGCCCCTTAAAATATTTTTAAAGCGGTACATGTCGTGTGGTGCTCTTAACGAGGGTTGGCATGGGCATCTCTGTGGTTAGAAAATAGAATGATGGTGCTTTGCCCAGAGGAGGTGGGTCGCTGGGGAAAGTGCTTGAAGAGGCTTGGAATGCAAGGCTCTTCGCTGTCAAACTAACAGCCTCGGGATGTGGAAACTCCATAGTGAGGACAGAATGAATAACAGTCGAATACCCAAACTGGCCCCAAAATACATTTGAACTTTTAGTTTTTTCTATCCTTTAGCCTTTGCTGTATAAAAAGACACCACAGAATTTGGGCTTAAAACAACTTACTTCTCATGAGTCTCTGGATTAGCTAGATGGTTTCTCTGCTGGTGGTTTCGCTCGTGGCTGTGTTTTGGTGGAGGGTCAGCCGGGCTGGAAGGACCGAGGTGACCTCACTCACACATCTGGCGGTTGGTGCTGGCTGTCTCCGCGGCTTCTCCTACATTCTCGGAGAAGCTTCTCACACACATCGCCTGTGTACACTATCACACATACTTACTGTGCATACGGTAAGCTGGCCCAGCCGCCGTCCACGGTGGTCTTGGGGCACTTTCCCAGAAGGTGGAAGGAGAAGCTGCCAGGCCTCTTGGGGCCTAGGCTCCAGAACTCACACACGTTAGCTTCACCATTCCGTCAGATGCAAGGAGCCCCGCTCAAGGGGACGGAAGAGTCGGTGTCCACCTCTGATTAGAAGGAACAGCAAAGTCACATTGCACGTGAAAAAGCGTGCGGCCGTCCAGCCGTCTGCCATGTTTCCATGGGAGAAGCACCGCCCCACTCCCGCGGGCGCTAGCGTTCGTTTTCGCCATATTACAGAAGGTAGACAGCGGTGCTCCTTTAAGCCATAACTTTAAAGGTTTCTTTTAAATTGTGTTAAAAGGTATGTAACATAAAATGTGCTATTTTAACCACCTGTAAGTGTCCAGTTCATTGGCATTAATTACATTCACACTGTGGTATAACCATCACCATGTTTCTGTTTTCAAAACTTTTATCACCCCAAACAGAAACTCTGTAAAAATTAAGCAATGATTTCCCCTTTCCCTTCCCTACAGTCCCTTTCTGTCTCTGTGAATTTGCCTAATCTAGATACTGCACATCAGTGGAATCACTGATTTTTGTCCTTTTGTTTGCAGCTGGTTTCACTCAGCCTGTTTTTAAGGTTCATCCACGTCATAGCATGTATTAAAACTTCATTTCATTTTGTGGCTGAATAATACTCCATTACATAGATATACCACATTTTGCTTATCTCTTGCCTGTTGGTGGACACTTGGGTGGTTTCCACATTCTGGCTGTTGTGAATAATGCTGCAGTGAACATTGGTGTACAAGTAACTGTTCCAGGCCCTGTTTTTAATTCTTTTGGGTACGTATACTTCAGTGCCAAGTTTCCCATTCAGATGCATCATGTGAGAGACTTTATGCTTCCTTATTTTCAGTGGTATGCTCGAACTGGCTAGTACTAGCTCACAAGAGCCAATTATTAGCATCTCTTTCCAAGCCCACATTCAGTGATGCCATGTTAGGAGCCTGAAATCAGCCATAATGGGAGCATTTACCCCACAGAAGTCAGCAAATGCTGCAAAGCAGGGATTTTTTCCCCTGGAGCATCAGTCATTAAATGTTTGCCAGCTCACTACCGCCTCTTTCCCTCTTTACTTCTTCCCACAAACATGAGTTAAGTGTCACTGTGCTTCAGGCACTGTGTTGGGCTCCTGGGATACAAAGATGAGTCAGGCGCTCTCAGTGCCCATGAGGGACTCACAGGGACGTGAGCAGATGCCTCTGCAGCTGAGTAGTAAGCAAAGCCCTTTTTGGTTTCATATTTTAGGTTCCTTTTCATAGTGTAGCCAAGGTCACAGATGTGGGCTCTGGATGTCTCAGTGTGTCTTCACAGGAGAATCATGGCTTAACTAAGCCAACCTTTAATCCCCTCTGGTCCCTTCATTGTGCTCTCCCTCTGTGCAAACTCAGACCAATCAAATCACTCAAACCCTATGGCCTTCTGCTGGGTCAGGAGCGAGCAGCAGTTCTGGAGACAAAAACCTGCATTTGTATATGTAAACCCTATTATATTTCAGGATGATGTCTACTTGGGGGCCCAGGGCAGAACGGCATTTGGTCTATTTAAAGACATCGATTCTGGAACCTCTGGCAGCCAAGATTTCCTTCTCTAACCTCTTGGTATTGATGATTCTACGTCTGCCTTTTGGTATTCAGCCACCTCTGTGATCTGGTTTCAGGTAATTGAGGGTTTTCTGAGCAAAGAAGTGAGTTACGTCGTGTCCAGCCGCAGGGAGGCGAAGGCCGAAAGCTGTGGGACAAGCCACAGAGGCTGCTCCAGCCCCAGCGAGGTCCGGGTGGAAGCAACGTCCATGGCCAGTCCAAGAGCCAGCCCCACCAGGCCTTCACAGAAACCCACGGAGTCGGTAAGAACCTCGTGGAGTAGGAAAGGTGTCTTCTCTACACAAAGGGAGTGAGCCTCAGTGAGCCCTTTGAGGCAGTCTCTGGTTTTAGTCCCATCTGCTGTGATAATTGGGCTGAAACTATTTTATCACAGCCCTGGGGTTAAACATCTCACAGCATGCTTTCCCCGTGCTGTTTCTTTTATGGTGTATTGTCCCTCTACATGGGACTGCAGAGTCAGAGATTGCGAAACAACAGGAGAGTCCTCTGTAAACCAGGGAGAGCTCGTGGACATTGGCCTAGACTTACCTGCTGGAGACCGCGGAGACTCTTAAAGGGAGGTCTTCGAACATTTGTAACCCTTAGACCTCTGCTGAGTTCAGAATGCCCTCGTCCACCAGGGTCCAGGCCCCAGCCACCTGTGGGTCACCTGAACTTGGGTGCGGCCTTACCTTTACCTCCGAAAGGTCTGTAGGCTCGCATGTCAGCCACTCCTGAGCTGTCATTGCTCCCAGCTTTCTGAGACTTGACTCCAAGACATCCGGACCCACCCCTGTGTAAGTACCTGTGCACAGGTGGTCTGCACAGCACACCTCATTGCTCTCCTCTTCCTGTCAGGTGCCTATGAGCAGGGGCCAGGAGCTGCTGCAGAAAGCCATCAGAAACCAGGTGAGCTGGGGGCTCCGAGGTTCTTCGGAAGCACAAAGGACCCTCCAACAACGCCGCTTGGGATTGTGCAGGTCCACTCACACGTGGACTTTTTTTCTTCCAACAAATATCTATGCTGTTTTTGATTCCTGGTTGGGAACCCGTGGATGTGGAGAGCCGACTGTATTCATTGATCTGTGCTGTCTTGTGTACGGGACTCGAGCATCTGCGGATTTTGGTGTCCGCGGGAGGTCGTGGAGAAGCTCCCCCGTGGAAGCCGAGGGGCAACCAAGGTTTTGGAGAGCCAAGAGTTATATACGGATTACGCTGCAGGGGTCTGCACCCCTAACCCACATGTTGTTCAAGGGTCAACTGTACTAACACAAAACACAGCCTGTGAGATGTACTGACATTCCCTTCTTATGTATGAGAAAGGGGGCTTCAGGAGTTAAGTTGTTTGTCTGGAGTCACCCAGGGTGTCGGTGGTAGGGCCAGGATTTGACTCCTTGAGTTTTCCTACTCAGACCCCACGAAGAGAATCTTGGAGGGATGCCGTGGGATAGTCTGCCCTGCCCATAGCCAGACTTTCTAAATCTTTTACAAGTAGCTGTTTATCCCTTTTGTGAGAATCCAGAGCCATTCAAGTTAAGTGGAGGAGGGAGAATTGAGGTGATCTTGCGAGAGGAATCATTAAAGTGACATCAGGATGGATGCATCGGCTGCGATGAGGGGGGATGATGTCAGACTTGGGCAGCAGGGCGGGAAAAGTCTGTGGCAGCAGAGCTTCCTGCCAGATGACGGTGACTGTCACTGGTTATTGCTCTGTGCTGAGCGCTTTCCTTCCAGAGGCCTTCCCAACAAGCAGCTCTCTTGTGAGCATGTGTCCCCCTGGTCACAAGGTGACCAGGACAGAGTGTGTGGGTAGACCAGCAGTCCATCCCCGCCAGATGTGGCCAGCCCACGTGGAGGATAGGGTCTCCCCGAGGGCTGGGGTGGATTTCCCCACAACACCCCTGCGTGTGGATGACCCAGAGCTCCCAGAAGCCAGGACAACCTGTCCCCTGGGTGTTCGGGCCTCGTGGCATCTCCCACCCCCGCCTGACTCTGCTGCTTCTTTGCAGGGGAGCAGCAGCCTCCCGAGCAGCGCCCGCTCCTGGGGAGTGAGGATTCTGCATGTGGACGGTACCGTTTCTGCCCAGGGCCCCTGTGGAGGGGGGAGCTGGTGACTGACGGGGGACGTTCGCTTTCAGAGGGATCGCAGTTGTGTGCGCTGGCTGGAAGCCAGGCGTACGCAGTTACCGTGTTGATCCACACAGGCGGGAGGGTGTGGAGACCACAGTCACAGTAGCAGAGGGTACGTACTGGGAGGTGCTGTCCTGTTTAACCCCCTCATCAGCACTCCTCAAGCTAATGTCGCGATCTTGTTTTATACATAAGGAGATAATCCAGCTATCCAGGACCACTTACCACCTATTTACTGTTCTACGAGTTGCCTCATTTAATTCTCACGGCAGTCCTCTGCCCATTGTACGAATGAGGAAATTGAGCCTAAGAGGGATTAGGTAAAGTATCCAGTCTCACCAGGATGAGTAGCGTGACCCACATTCCAGCCTCGTCTGGCCCAGCTGAACCTCGTGTTGTTTCTGTTTTATAGGGTTGCCTCACATCATTACCACCTTTTCGCAGGCTGTAATAAATTCACACTAGAATAGTTGTCCTGAATAGGCCGGCAGTGAATGGCTGTCATATCTAGTTCCGCTTCGAGTTGGGTTTTCTCCGAGCCTTGAAGGGGGCTCGTCCAGATCCAGCCTGAGATCTGCCGGGGGGATAGAGAGCTGTGCATGGGAAGGCCCTGGTCTGGGAAGTGGGGGTTCCATTGTCACCGGAAATGAGCTGTTTCTGACTTGATCCAGTTTCCCGCTTCCTTGTGTGTTAAAGAAGCTCCAGCATGTGTAGCCCCTGCTGGGTCTTCTCCGCTAAGGATACATCTGGCTGACTCAGGTGGCTTGGTCTCCCCTACAGAAACAGCTCTTCAGAGGCACCTGAAAGCCCTCTGTGAACCATAAGCCACTTGGTGTTCAAGAGTTGTATTCAGTGCCACAGAAGAGCATGAAGCCCACTTAGGTCCTTTTCCAGAGATGGAGGGCCCAGCCATTTATTTTATTATGAGCAGCTGCAGGGATGACACATAGCCAGAAGGTGGCAGGCAAGGGTGGCGTGGTCTAATGCACAGTGCCTGGTGAGACTTTTCGCCCCCAGCCCAGGAAGGGGCTTGGCTGGGGAGACGAGGAATGGGGACCTTTAGCCACAGCCCTCTGGTTCCTCCGCAGACATGATGATGCACGTGCGGCAACTCTCTTCGGATGCTTTGCGTTTGAAGAAACGAGGGCCAGAGAAGCCAGAGGTAGGTCCGCCTGCTGAACTGGAGGGAAATGGACGGTTTGCAAACTGTGAAGTCCGTGGCAACATTAGTAAATCTGTGTCCCACCCAAGCCATCTATTCCTGGCCAACCCGGAGAAAGTAATAGGTGTGCAGCCTCTGTTAACACTTATCTGGTGCGCACAGCCTGCCCAGTCCTCCCTGTGCTATTCCCTCGTGGTACACCGAGGCATGCGCTGCCACCTGGGCCCAGGTAAAACGTAAATGCCCGTGACCTGCTGGCCAGGCTGCCTTTCTAGGGACCTCTCTCGGCCTGGGAATGAGCCTGCAGATAGCACGGGTGGAGGCTGAGGTGGGGGGTGTGGTTTGAAATAGCTGCCACATTCCAAATTCTGGTTTGGCCCCTCCTTCCCTTGCGGGAGTTAGAACAGTGTGTATCCCATGGAGACAGCCCATGCTGATTTAAAGCAGGGCGCTTTCACCCAGCCAGAGTCTGAGGGAGGAGTGAGCCCTGCCGCCCCACCCAGGAGCAGCTCCAGCAGCAGAAGCCCACCCCCTGGCGGAGCGCTCGGCCTTGGCGCCCCTTGCCCGACACCCTCCGGGCTAGGGGTCTTTGGGGCCTGCTGCTAAATGAGTTTGCATGGTCACAATTAGAAAAGGTGTACGGTCACAGTCCCTCCTCTCCAAGCCCTGGCCCCCAGCCCCCGAGCCCCCTCCCTGAGGTGAGCAGTGTGAACAGTTTGTCAGGTACCCTTCCAGGACTCCACGCGCTTACAGCAGACGGGTCGAAAATTCCCCCTTCTATGCAAATGCATAGTATTATTACTTGACTTTGTTCACTTAATCTATTTTTGAGATACTTGGGAGTCTTTTGGAGTGAGTTCTGGGTGCATCCACTGATATGGGTGGGGGAGTGGAAGGCGTCTTTGAGCGGTCTCTGTCCTGGAGGAGGACCTGGCAGTCCTGGACCCACTGGCTCCCTCATCTTGCCCCATCCCCCACCTCTACTGGTTTCTTAATCCTTTCCATTTAGTTTTTAATATTAGCTCCGTTTGACCTTGGCCTACATGTTGGTTTGGACCCACAGTCCGGGAACGTAAGATAGGGCACAGGAAAGGAAAGGGCACCGTCTTCACGCTTGTCCTGTCACCTGACCTGAAATGGCCACATGCCTGGACAGCCTTGTATTTACAAGCTGCCATTGAGTGAGCACCTGCTCTGTGTCAGGTCTGTAACCGGCCCCCGCCCACTTGTGCCGCATCCAAGCAGGTGGGGCGTGCTCCTCACTTCACAGGCGGCGGGGCTGCACCTCCCAGCCACCCGGGCCTGTGGGGCTCCGCAGCTCTTGCTGTCGCCCTGTCCTGCGTTCCCCCCGCAGAGTCAGCTTGAGACTCACGTACAATGCTCACCTCTCATCGTGTCCGTGGGGAGGCCGAGCGAGCCTTTGTGCTCAGGTCAGCTCTAGCTCAGGGCCCAGCCGACAACGGGAAGCAAAGTGGGGCAGACTCCCAGCGACTCAGCTCGCCGGCCTGCCTCCTCGACCCCCCTGGCTCCCTCGCATCCTTAACCTATTTTCCCTTTCCGTTTAGGGAGCGTGTCCAGCAGAGTCAAGAACGCGGAGAGGTCAGTGTGGTACCTGTGCCTCATCTAATTGCCATCCCTCCCTTCCTAAATGCTTCCCTGTGACTCCCTCTGTGGCAGCATCTGCTGGCTTTTCTGCGGCAGGAAGCAAGGCCAGGTTGTGTTAGCCCATCGTATTTCCCAGGCCTGGGCTTTGGAGAGGAGAGTGGCCGGAGAGGGGCATCCCTGAGCAAGACTAGAGCTGCTGGGCTGGGGCTTCTCCTTAGAGCCAAGACCCCATGCAGTCCCGCTGGCTCCTGCGTCCTCTGGCTGTTCCTGGCCATCAACTGACGTTCCGCGTCCTTTTCCCTCTGATTCAGAAGCAGTTTGGAGTGGGCAGTTTAACAGCTGCCCACCGCTTTCAGAAATGCCAAACTCCCCAAAACTGACAAACAGGCAGATTGACGGGCCCAGCGCCGGGCTCCTCTCGGGCAGCAGGAGTTTCTCCCCTGGATGTTTCTCCCAGAGATGCTCTTTAGGTGGCATTTGTTCGTGCACAAGCGGGAGCGAAGAAAAGTCACTTGGCACCTCTCGTGTTCAAAATGCAAGGAAATCTATGGGGGAATTGATTTTAATAACTGTCTCAGTTAATTAGACAAGGGATCGCCCCCAAAAAAGTAATTAATGGGAGCTGCCGCTGTGCAAGGAGAAAGTCTGCTTTTTTCGCTTGGGTGCTGGCGGCTTCCTCAAATGGGCCTAGAAGCTGTGAGACGCCAGCTTCTTTGGAGGTTTGGCGGCTGTTACTTCTGCCCAGGCTTGCAAGCCCTTTAGTAGGACTTCTGGTCACATTGGGAAGGTAGAAATGGTTCTTAGTGCCTAAGAGCTTTTGTACCCTGGGCAACTAACTCTCTAGGGGATGACACTCTTGATTAATTGACTCCTGATTTGTCTTCCCAGAACCCCTTTGCCCTATTTTTGGGGGGAAACCAGATTTCAACGCTGATTTTTTTTACCATCCTTCTGCCAAGATCTCTAAACACTCTTTAGCTCTCCTCCTCCCTGCTCGCCCCCAGCCAAAACAAAAAAACAAAAAACAAAACCCAGGGTCCTCATGGAAAAGCCTGCCAGGGAGTGTTCCCCGGATGCTGAGACACCAGCAGTAAAGGTCTGGGGAAGGAGCTTTGAGCAGAAGCCCGCAGGGGCTGGGTCGCTCCCACTCACCTAGGTTTCCGATGGTCGGCTGACAGCCTCCAGAACCCACATGCAGGCGGATCCTCTGCCCTGCCGAGCGGAGACATGCCTAGGACCCCGGGCCCCTTGCAGCCTCTCCCCACTCCCCCCATAGTGGAGCTTCTTCTCCCGGCTTCGAGGCTGGAAGAGATGGGCGTGGGTGCCTCACCTCTGCGAAACGCGCACCTTGGGACGGCCTGTATTCCAGCTCCAAGAGGTTCTTAGCCTTTGGCAGGGCCTCGCCTCTCTCTCTGAGCATGTCCCGTGTGTGCAGCGCGGGCCCTGCACTGGAGCAGACAGACAGCTAATGTGTGCATGCTTCCTTTCCAGTGACCAGACTGAAGGCACCCTTCCTCAAAGTTGAAGATGAGAGCCGGTGAGTGGGGCCTCTCTCTCCCGTTACCCCACCAGGCCCACACAGAGGTGAGGTCCTAGCTGACGTGGGGTAGTGGAGCCCCTCAGCCCTGCAGCTCTGTCTTCCCAGAAGCCAAGCCCCTGTCATGGAGAAGTCCCCCACAGACCAGGAGGAACCCCTGAGGGTAGCGCTGGCAGACCCCTTGGTCACAAGTCAGAGGTTAATGACCCTGGGTGTGAATTGCCTCCTTTTAATGCTCTGCTTTTAGGAGCTCCTGGCATCCAGTAGGCAGGCGCAGGCTCGTTCGCGCTCCACATTTGCTCCTAGTTGTGTGCTGGCACTTCCCAGATCTTGCTAGCAGCAGTGGTCTTGGCTGAAGTGAGTGCTCGGGATGGTGCTGGGTCTCGCTTGTGCTCGAGGGAGCCCTTCTTTCCCATTGGGCAGAACCCTTTGCTGGTAACGTCATCTCCTGACAGCCCTCGGTGCGAAAGAGTCCGTCGTCTTCCTCATGGGGAAACGGCAGAGAAGTTAGGGACTTGCCGTTTTACTAACGGCTCTTAGCCAAGGCTGGAAGGCAGGTGCCGTAACTGTCCCGCCTGGCACCCTCTGCACTCTGCCCCGTCCGCCATGACAGCCTCTTCCTTTCTGGAGCAGGAAGGCCGTGTCGATGATAACCTGATGAGCTCTTCGCCACCCGGGTTATCACTGACTCTTCAGTGAGTACTAGATGAAAAGTCCATGTGAATCTATAATTATCTCAGAATAAAACGTTTTTGAAAAGAGAAGAGGCCCATGTGTACCCAGCAGAGAGTTCTGGGACCAGCATTTCCTGGGTCCCTCACCCTCACACAGGGCAGCCGAAGACCCAGCCCCACGAGCCTGGCGTGCCTGCCCGCCCTCCAGGTGGCCTGAGTTGCCTTCTCGGTCCCTGTACACAGTACAGAGTTGGCTTTGGTGGCCCCAAAATGAGAAGAACACAGGGATGGTGACGAGGTGCTGTCTTCCCCAGTTTCGGTGGGATGGAGTGCATGTCCGTCAATCCCAGACTCTTTACAACCAGTTAAATACAGGCAGTCATGACTCCCACACAGCCGCTGAGCGGTACCGCCAGTGCCTCCAGATCTCTCCCTGCACGTGGCAGGCACAGGCGATGCCACTGTCGCCGGAGGGGGGTGCACGTACTTGTGTGCCCCCCCCGCCCCCCGCATTACAAGTGACAGAAGAGATTCGAGTGGGGCTGAGGCCTTTTGTGATCTTTTCATGTGCTGCTCTGAAAACAGGTGCTCTTCAAAGCCCGATAGCTTTACCAGCCTCAGCATTCCAGCCTCCTAAGCAGAAACACAGCAACACTGAAGAGAAAGAAATGGGGTACCAGGGCTGGCGAGGGCCCTTCTGTTTAAGGGCCCAAGAAATTTGTTAATTCATTCCTGAGGCCCCAGGGCTCTCACGGAGCCACCCAGGAACCCATGGCCTG
Source organism: Mormoops blainvillei (assembly GCA_004026545.1). Lineage (NCBI taxonomy): Eukaryota > Metazoa > Chordata > Mammalia > Chiroptera > Mormoopidae > Mormoops > Mormoops blainvillei. The sequence continues at coordinate 14,726 of PVJD01014106.1, read as the reverse complement.
CATCCTTCCTGGAGTACAGGCCGTGGCACCAAACACGGGGTGCCCGCCCCTCATCAGACCTGGCTCCAGGCCTGCATGGGAGCCCGCTGAGGCAGATCACCAGAGCTATTCAGCCTGGGCCTGACTGCAGAACCGTCACTGTGCCTCTCTTCTACTCAGAATACTGTCCTTCAGAAAGTGCAAAGGACCAGCCCAGAGCAAAAGTGTTGCTTTTAATGGAGCAGGAAAATCACTGCACTGGTTGAAACATTCTTCCATTTAGAATCTGTGAGGCCAGAGTCCTCAAAGGTTGTTTTACGGTCAAGAAACAAAACGGAAATGTGAGAAGAGCTAGATCAGGAGTCAGGAGACATGGCTTCCAGTCTGGCCTTGGCCACGTACTACCTGTGAGCCCTTGGGTGAGTTCCAGAACCTTTTGGGCTTTCTCCACTCGTTTCACTCACTCAGAGGGCAGCATCAGGGCTCGGATGCAGCAGGGAGTATGAACACGCTTGAAAAGTAGACAGGCACCAGCCTGGTGAGGCTGATGGGAGTTCTGTTTCAGAACCTAAAAAGACGTGCAGACGAGAGGCCACTCCATCAGGACTGGAACCCTAGGGAGTTGGGCTGGCCCCCCCTTCCTCACCCTTTATCTTCCCCGCAAGAGTCAGAGTGGAAGTTTTCTGTGTTTCAGGAAGTTTCGTCCTTTCCACCATCAGTTTAAGTCCTTTCCAGAAATTTCTTTTCTGGGACCCAAAGACGCAAGTCCGTTTGAGGCCCTGACGACCCCGGGCAGCTCACACCGTACCAGGTGGGTCTTTCTGGTTCCTGAATAACAAGGGCTGGTTCCAGGCCAAAGTCCTTTCCCTCAGGGGCCTGCTGGTCAGATTTGGGAATGGCCATGTGTTACCTCCTTATGTGAAGTCTATTCTGGGAACTCAGCCCAGAGAAGAACAAGAGGAGTGTTCGTCCGTTTTATTTGGTGTTCTCCGTTCCTACCAAAGACTTTGACTTGTGTCCAGAGGACAATGGTCTTGTTTCTGACACTCAAGTCTGTAGACTACTTTCATCAGAGTCCCCTGGGGTCCCATGAAACATACAGGTTCCTGGCCCTGCCTGGGTGGCTTGGCTGGAGCATCACCCTGTGTACCAGGAGGCTGCGGGTTCAAATCCCTGTCGGGGCATGTACAGGAGGCAGCCCATCAAAGTTTCTCTCTCTCCCCTATTCTCTCTCTGAAATCAGTAAACATTCTTGGGTGAGGATTTTTTTTTTTTAATGCGGCTTCCTCGGCCCCACGTCACACCTACAGAATCACAGTCTCTGACGATGGAGCCCCTCAAGCAGCATCCTCCCAAGCTCCCTGGGTAATAGGGCAGGGGACCTGTTATTTGGGTGTTGTGTGGCCTCAAGTGGCTCACAGGCCCGTTGGCACCCCTGAGAAATGCGAGCCTTCACCAACCCAAGTGCAGGAGGAGCGAAGCTCAGATGACAGACTAGATGCCCTCTCAGACCCTTTGTAACTTCCTGGCCACATAGTCATAGGCCAGGAGAACAGGCCTGAGGACAGGGCTGGGCCCGCGGAGACTCCGCCTGAGACTCCAGGGCCAGGGAGGCCTGCAGATTCCACCAGCAGACGAAGGCGGCAGGGTCAGGGAACAGTGCCAATGGGAGGAAAAACGGAAGGGAACGTGTTAGTAAGTGGAGGAGAGGAAGGAGAGAACGGGCTGAGGCGAGGCCCAAGTGCCCTTCGCACCTTTCCTAGGAGGTGCAAAGGGATACCATAGGGAGCCAGCGGCGGTGGTGGGGGGCGGGCCGGCTGCGGACTCGAGGTTGGTAGGTGATGCTAGACGTGGGTGGCCTTGGAATCACCAGGAGCCCAGAGGCGGTAAAGGGAAGGCAGCGGACCGGTGACGCTTTGGTGTCTGCACGTAAGGAAAACAGGATGTTGCCCAGGGGTCCGTGTGTGTGTGTGTGTGTGTGTGTGTGTGTGCACGCATGCGTGCGTGTAAAGTCTGTGGGAGGAAATGTCTAATTTTTAAAACTTAATTATTATTATTTTTATTCAAAATTCAAGCATTACAACAGATTTAAAGTGTAAAGTCCCCCACACCCACCCTCTAAGCTCCAGATCACGGGTCTCTCTCCAGAGCCGGCTTGTGTACGCAGAGGCGGGTCGTGTCCTGTGTTCCCTCTTCGTACACAAAGAGCAGCATGAGATCTGCTGGGTGGGACCCTGCTTTTGCCACTTACTGTATCTTAATTTCCTATTAGTACCTAAAAGCATCCTCATTCCCTCGTATGGCTGCAAGGCGTTCCATTGCATGCACCCAGTCTCTCGTTGATGGATGCTGAGATTATTTTCACTCTTTGCTGTTATAAAGAAGGCTGCAGTGAATAGTCTTCTTCAAGTATGTTTGCAGAATAAATTCCTAAAAGTGGAAATACTGGGTCAAAGGGCGCCTGCATTTCTAATTTTGCAGCCAAATTGCTTTTCATAGAGGTGATGCCAGTATACACTGACCCGCCGCGGAGGGAGGCTGTCTCCCCACCCCCGGGCCAACACTGGGAGCTGTCGGGCTTGTTGACTTAGGCCAGTCTGATAGATTAAAAACCGTATCTCAGTGTAATTAGAATTTTCATTTCTTCTCCTTATGAATGAGGTTCAGTCTGTGTTGCTTGAGCATTTGAATTTCTTTGCGTGCACCTTCTGCATATCATTTGCCCGTTTCTCTGTTCAGTTATTGATCACTTTTTCTTTTTAGAACTTTTTTTTAAAGATTTTATTTATTTACTTTAGAGAGGGGAAGGGAAGGAGAAAGAGAGGGAAACATCAATGTGTGGTTGCCTCTTGCGTACCCCCTACCTATGGTCCACAACCCAGGCCTGTGCCCTGACTGGGAATCGAACCAGCAACCCTTTGGATCACAGGCCAATACTCAGTCCACTGAGCTATACCAGCCAGGGCTGTTCATTTTCATATGGATTTGTAAGGAGCCCTTCATGTAGTAGGGAAGTGACCCCTTTCTGTGTTTCTAGTTATAAATACCATCCCCTCGTTTGCAGTTTCTCTTTTAACTTTGCTTGTTTTCTGCTGTACACGCATTTTTAAAAACTGCATGTAGTTTTTCTGTTTTGGGGGGTTTTGTGTCATACTTTGAAAGTCCTCAAAGGGGAATATTTTGGATTTGTTGAGTTCACTTGGACAGGCCAATAGCAGTGCCCTACAGGCTGTTTGAAATATGGCACTGAAATGCAGGTGAGAAGGCAGATTTGAGAGAGATTTGAAAGTCCTCAGTTAAGGGGGAGCTGTGCAAGGGACAAGTAAGCATGGGGGAGGGGACATTTAAGGCAGAGGAGGTCAAGGGCAGTACAGTCCCCTCACTGCTGTGGAGGCCTTTCCCTTTCATCCCTCAGGTCAAAGGAACGTGGGTTTGGGTATGAGCACAGAGCTGGAATTGTCCTTCAAAAGACTTGCTGCCACCCACCGCCACCTGTGCTTACCTGTGGTTTGAGATGTGTGGGCGGGGAAGGACAGAGCTAGGACAGGGTGCCCGTGGGGAGGTCTCATCTTCCTTGTTCCCTCTCCTGCCAGCCTTGGACAAGTGATGCCAAGTGTAGGGGGGCCTGCCTGTGCCTGCCCAGCCTCGTTGCCGCATCGGTCCACCCCTCCCTGGCCTGAGCTCCAGGCCCTGGAGCAGCAGTTCCACTCTGAGGGCCCTAGCAGTGACCACTTTCTCCCACCCTGTACCCTCCCCAGAGAACCCAAGAACCAAGATGCAAGCCCGCGATCCGCCGCCCACACTGTGCCCAGGAGGAGGGACGGGGACTGCGGGCGCTGCCAGGAGGCCTTTGAGGACCTCCACGGGGTGAGCCCCCCGCACACCAAGCAGCTGCTCCCCAGACTGTCCCGAGAGAGCCTTTCCCTCCCAGCCTCTCCCTGGTGTGGCTGGAAGGTCTGCTGGCACCCTACCCTGGCTTCGTCTAATGTCCTGTGCCCCCTCTCACTCCCGGGCAGAACCTCCAGAGTGCCCAGCACCAGCGCTTTGCCCTGGAAGCCCACCCGTACGCAGAAGTCGATCGGATCATCGCCCAGCTCAACCACAGCCTTGTGGACGCCCCCTTCCAGGCCGGCCGCCCCAGGTGAGCACCGTGGTGCAGCCCTGGTTCAGGTGGTGGGCGGAGCCACGTCTCCCCCTTCTGCTGCTGGCGACAGCATGAACCAGGCTGTGGTATTTTTCTCCTTCCTCATCTTTCTTCCCCATCACCTTCTATGTTGTTTGTTTTAGAGATGGGGGGTGGCAAAGACCTCCACTTGTGACTTTAGCCAGTTGAAACTGGACCCAGACCGGAGCACAGCCCCCTTCCTAACACTTGGGCAAGGCCACAGTTGTGGGGGCCGAGAGAACATTCAGCAGTTGTACTCCCGGTCACGTGTCTGGTCACGTGCTGCCTGTCTGGCTTTCTAGAAGTGTGGAGGGGGGATTCTGGGGTCCCTCCCAGGTGGGTAAAGAGCCAGGTCTTTCTGCCTCTCTGGAAGTTGCCCCCAGAAAGGAGGACTGCAGAGCCTCAGTGAAATTCCAGGGCTCTCTGAGCTTCCACTGGGGCACTGTGGCTTTTCTCAGCCCAAGTCCCCACCTCAGGCCTCACTTCCTGAGCCCAGCTTAGGCCGCTGGGCTCTGCTGCTTCCTCCAGCCGCCAAAGGGCGCCGCCTCCTTTGTGAAGTTATTAAATGGAACAGCCTCTAACCTGTTCCTCTGGCCAGCCCTGACCACAGGCCGCAGAGCCAAGAGAGGGGCAGACGGCACCGGCCACTGCCACAGGGATCCGACCCGAAGAGCAGGTGTTTCACGGGGCCCCAGAAGGGTACATTTCCTCAGCACCCTAAAACTGGGAAGGATAGCACCATGCATGCCCCACCCCACCCTGCCCACAGCCCAGCCCAGCAGGATCCCAGGTCACCGCCAGCTTTGGAGTTGCGCCCTGTGGCCCAAAGGGTATTTCTTTCCCCACAGGCAGCCAGGCTCCCTGGCTTCAGATCATGACCTTCTGTGTCCTGAGACGCCGTCTCCCAGCCAGCCCTCCTGTGGCGGGGCAGCGTCCCCCAGGATGAGGGAGGAAGACGACCACCAGGCTCCAGGCGACCCACAACAGCATGGGGTGATGGGTGGCGTGAAGGTACCAGCTGAGTGTGGGGGTGCTGGCGAGGTGCCCGGACCAGTAGCAAGCTGCCAAGACCTGGGGGTGTCGGCTGATGTCATTGTGGACCCCCCAGGGACACTGGTGTCCAGGAGCCCTACTCACCAGTGCCTTCTGACCAGCTGCGGTTTTGCAGACCTCTCCTCCGGCCCAGACCTGGCACTCGTTGGCCACAAGCGGAAGGTTCAGTTTCCCAGTGGCAATGCCGAGAAGAGGCCAGGAGTCTCCTGGCCACAGGCCTCATTCTTTGTTCCAAGAGTCCTCAGCCCCTGTGGCACATGGGCAACCAATGGCAGACAGCTTTTCTCCCTTCCCCTTCCAAGCCATGAGTCCAGGCCTCTGACCTTCCTCCTGCCCTTCTGCCCCCAACAGACCAGCCTCTCCCTCCCAGACCCCTTCCCCTGGCATCTCCCAGACAGGCGGGTGGAGCTCTGGGACACTCCGCCCCCCTGGCCCGGGGGACGATGCCCCCCGGGTTCTGTGGACTCTGAGTGCGCAGCCCCCAGCCCTGTCTCTCAGCAGCTGCTCTGCAGACCCAGGCCCACTGGCGGCCCACCTGCACTCAGCTGCGGGCGCGTAACCCCCGGGAGGGCCTGCAGAGAGCCGGGCTACCTCTCACCCCAGCCCCCTGCCAGCCAGCCGGCGGGGGAGCAGCCTCTCCTGGCCCCTCCCCTCCCTGTCTCCCGGCACCAGCAGCAAACGGCTCCAGCTCCCGTGAGCCCCCAGGCCACGCAGCCCTTTGAGGGACCCGGCAGCGTCTGACTCCAGGGCCAGGTACACAGATACAAGCACACCTTTGCTGAGTGCTGCACACCCAGCCAGGGCAGGACGGACGCACAGAGGAGGAGTAGCGCCCCAGGGCCCCTCCAACAAAACCTTTGAAGTCCCAGGTGAACAGCTGTGGTCATGGCCGAGCTCTGGGTGGACAGAGCCAGTCCCCCGCCCAGCCAGGGTTCAGGTAGGACCAAGGGAGTATGGGCTTAGGGACTGCCCTCTCCTACTGCTGCCTCCAGCCGTGCTCCTGACTGGGCAGGGAGCTGTGATGGGCCGGTCCATCCTTGGCCGGCTGCCTGCTTGCCAGGCGGCAGAGGCGAACTTGGCACCGGAAAGGGTCACAGAGAAGCTGGAGCGGCGGGAACCCTGGCTTGGCTTCCTGTCCCTCCGCAGGCACTTGCCTCTTTGCAGAGCCCAGGGTTGGTTAGTGCTCCCCACCCCCACCCCAGCCTCCTTTCCCACAAGCATGTGGCTCTGTCCTGCTTTCTGAAATGCCTGTTTGCGTCCCCTCCCCCAGCCCCCCACGCTGTGCACACAGATCCTCAGGAACATATGAAGCCGAGGAGGGGCGGGTGGCGGCACTTACAGAGCTCCCTCCCCCTTGCACTTAGTGGGGGCCCAGCACTGACCTTCCCCCTGAGCCCAAGATGTGGCCAGGCCCCCTCTGGGGACAGACCCCTCTCTGCTCTTCGCTGCCTCAGCAGGGGCTGCCCGCCCAGGGCTCTGTTCCGGGGTCGTAGCCCCCCGGCCAGCTTCTCCATCACCCCCTTCACTCTCTCCCTGAGGACCTCCCCCCATTTCCCTCAGCCGAGCCATTAATCTGCAGACGGAGATGGGTTTGCTATCGATTCTTTGGCCACTTTTTTTTTTTTTTTGGTTACATTTTGTACTGTGGTTCTCACCCTCTCTGCCTCTCTGTGTTTGTCTCTTTAAATGTTGAAGCTACCAGAAGCCTGGTGCTGTTCTGTTCTCATTTTGGAGGAGGAAAGGGGGGCCTAGCTGCGGGTGAGGACCTGAGTTGTTAGTTTGGAAATAGAGCAACTGTGTGCACAGCCCTCACGGAGGTCATGTTTGGCCTTTTTATGCTATTCCTGTTAAATTTCACAATTAATCTTGCTTCAGGAGCAGTAAATAAATTTGTTAATAATAAATAACACAGAGATGGGGCTGGAAAATCAGTGCCATGCCTTCCTCTGCCTTCCAGTGGCCCGAGGCAGTGCCGAAGGCCCAGCTGATGTGGACAATAACTGTCGAGCAGGACGGGAGCCTCCTGCAAGTGCTCCCGGAGGCCTGGCCCCTGAGGGTTGAGGGCAGGCGGGGCTGCATCTGTCCCGTCTCCCCGTCACTCACTGGCTCTGCCGGAGAGACCGTACTCACCACCCACTGCCAAGAAGACTCCTTTGTTCTTGCTGGGACCCCACTGAGGGCCTTGTCCCCTTCCCCAGGGCCCTGACGGTGGCTTCCTTCTGGTCCCTGGTGTCACACATGGGGATGTCTCATCCCGCCGTGCCTTTCCCATGACACTGCCACTCTGGATGAGAAGTTCCCCCCGCCTCTTTCTCAGACCTAGTCTCTGACACCCTCGTGGGCTGCCTACTCCAACTGACACGCTGGGTTCCGACACCCTTGTCGCCATCTGCCCAGGACCTCACGCCCGATGGTATGGCCTTCCCCTCCCATCTCAACGATTTTGACCTTGGACATCACATCTCGGCCAGGTCAAGCCCCAAGGCTACATTTCACCTCGGCCATGTCTCCGTTCCAGCCTCTGGGATATAAATGTAGAGGGGACCCAGGACAGATGTGTGCTACTTGACATGTTGGGTTCCTCAGTGGCTCCTTGACATGGGGACTGTCCTTTTACTCCCTCGCTCTCAGCCAATGATCTTAGACCCGGCAGGCACCGCTTCATCCTGCTCTTGGTCCCTCTTCAGCATCTGACCCAAAGGACGCAGTGTCCTTCCTGCCCAAGTCAGGCTGTCCCTTCGCTCTCCAGCCCACCCGTCTCCTGATTCGCCACTTCTCCCCTCTGCCCGACAGCTGCAGCCTGGAAGACACTTGCCTTGATCCAGTGGCTTGAAGGATGCTCCCCGTTCTCAGGCTACTTCCTTGGTCTGTAGCCACGGCCTCATCATCTGCACCTCCTTTCCCCTCCACGCCACCATCTTGGAAACCCTCTGCTGGGATTGTCCATCCCAAGGTCGTGGATAACCTGCTGATTACCAAAGTCAGGCTCCTCTCCTCCATTCCCGCCTTCTAGACCCCTGGCTCCCACTCCCAGTGGCCCCAGGTTAGCCTGGTTCCCCTTCGCCTCTTCTCTTTGCCAAAGCACAGCCCCGAGTCGCCCCCAGAGCTCTAGCGAGCCCTCCGCGCCGCCTGCTGCCCCAGAGGAGGGTCTGGAACCTTTGTTCTCACCTGTGGACACTGGCTCTTTCACTTCTCAAAGCTGTGACCTGAACTGGTTGCTCCGCCCAGGACCTCCTTCTGAATCCTGGTCTTCACCTGTGCTGGGTGGGAAGGCAGGGGGTCTAGGCACCACCCCAACTTGCACTGTGACTTCGGGCAAGTCCCTTTACTACTCTGAGCCTCGGTTTCCCTATCTAAATAAGGAGCTTGGATGAGATGATTCCAAGGGTTCTTCCTTCCAATAATAAAATACCATGACCCCCCACAAACCCCTTACACCCTTCCTGCCCCATGGCACCGCAGACCAACTACCGAGGACCTCATTCCTGGCCTGAGACTGGCTCCTGCTTCCCAGTCACGTCCTTCCCAGCATCCTCTAACTGCTGCCCCTTCAGCCACTCTGACCAATCCCAGGTCCCCCAGTTCACTCTCCCTGCTCACTGTCCCCCCCACCACTTTCCCCTACCCAGCTCCCTGAGAGTCTGCCGTGACCCCCACCCAGACCCCAGCCAGCCAGGCTGAGCCACCTGTCTCTGACCACTGAGTCTCTCGCTGCTGAATGTCCCTTGACAAGAATGAGAAAGCCCCCCCAACTCTTCAGGCTTATAGTCCATGTTCTCCGTGAACCCTGTCGGATAAGCCTTCAGGCCAGAGGGGCCTGAGTTCAAGTCCGGCCCCTGCCACTTTGTGGCCTTTGGCAAACTCCTGAAACTCAGTTTTCTTAATCTGGGAAATGGAGGTAATAGTAGGTGCCACCTCACTAGGAAGTCACAAGAATTAGATGTTTGTGAGGTACTGGGCACCGGGCTGGGCACATTGTAAACACTCAATAAACTAACTTACTACCGCTGCCACCACCCCCTGGACTCTGCACACACACACACACCCCTGTGGGGCCTCCCTCCTAGACATTCAACAGAGCTCATCTTCACTAACCTTCCCACCTCAGCACGGCCCTCTGACTCGTGTCCCGGCCTCTAGCGTAAATTTGTAGATGAAGCTGCTAAGGGGCTCTGTGAGTCACCGCACCCCTGAGCCCCACCCCCCACGCTCTGACGGCTAGTTTCCCAGAACTAGCAAAGCCCCTTATGCGGGAGAGAAAGGGAAATGGGGTGAGTGCTGCACCCCCTGCGGCATGTCGGGCCCTAGGGGGCATGACTCCGTTTGTACAGTAGGAACCTCTCAAGGGGTGGGTGTCCCCCCAGGAGTCTGGCAGCCCGATGCCTCCAACTCCCTGAGGCAAGGCCTCGGGGCTCCAGAGACTGGAGAACGGGGCCGCTCAGGGAACAGAGAGGGAGGAGCATGAGGTGGCCCTCGGAGGGCTATTGGGAAGGTAGGAGCGGTCGTCCACTGCTGGAAAGAGCAGACACTGGGCTGCGACCCAGGTGAAAGCAGGGTGCTGTGGACACCTTCACCGCTCCCTCCCCGTCAATATCACGTCACCAGGCAGGGTCTCTCTGTGCTCTGGGTAGAGAGGGCCCTTGGTCCCCAAGCCATGAAGGAGTCCCTTAGATCCCAGACTTTCTCCTTGGCACCTCAACATGGACGGTGCAAGCCCCTTCTGTCCACCAGGCACTGTTCTGAGCCCTTTAGGCTGATCTCATTTACCTCCCGGCAGCACTGTGAGGGGGGCTTTTCTCGCCCCCCTTTCACAGGTGAGGAAACAGACTCAGAGAGGCTGAGGGCCCTGATCAAGGCCACGCAGCCACGATTGGGCCCCCACTGGTCGCCTGGAAACCTGAGCCCTGCTCTTCCCCTCCACACCACCCTGGCCCTTGCCAGACATGGTCTCTGCCACAGGCCCTGCAGACTGGGCACAGGGCCCGAGCACCCTCTGTGGACAAGAACCACCACCCATCACTCCGCCCCAGGACCGGGGCTGCTGACACCACTCCCTCACCTGCGGCTGCTGGGACGGGGTCTTAGTTCCACATCAACCTGACCTGGCCCCTGTGCAGGAAATTGGGGAGAAGAACTGACTGAGAGGGACAGGAAGAACTTCAGGGGCGGGAGGCCCCAGGCCCCCTGGCTGTGGGAGCTCCTGAGGGGGAACTGGCGACCAGAGCCTAACAACCTCCCCAGCAGGAGTGACCCCACAGGCGACATCAAGACAGAAACAGGGGCCACCAGCCTCTAATTCTGAGAGTTCTCAGGCCTCTTCTTGGGGGAAACAAGCAGAGAGACCCAAGGCGCCCACCATCACAGTGGCGTTGGGGTGTGACTCCTCCAGGGACCCCTGGTTTGAGGATGGGCTGTCTCCATGGCCCCCAACGTCAGGAGGGGGGAAGGTGGGTAGTGAATTAGGCTTCCAGCTTGGGAGACTCCTGCAGCTTGTAGCAGTGGTGACATGGAAGACAAGATGGGGCCTGGGGCTGGGGAGTGGGGTGTGGTCAGGGGAGGGTCAAGATGCCCAGCTAGACCTGCTTAGAGCTGGGGAACCCAGGAAGACAGGGAACTCTTGCGGGCCAAGGGCCATAAGATCGAGCCACCACTGGAGCTGGTCCAGAAGGCCACCGGAGGGACATTGTCCTGGGGGGTCCAAGAAGGTCTCCCCAACAAGAAGCCCAAGGAACCAGGGCCACAGAAGGGGTAGGAGTGTGTCTCAGCCTCAGGGGCCCAGGGCACAGAGTGGGCTTGCCGTGTGGTCTTGGGCAGCTTAGAGGAGGAGGGGATCCAGGCTCCCCCAGACCCAGGACCCTCCACTGTGAAACGAGAAAGCCACCTATCCTTTTGGGAGGCACATGGGATCAAGGCTCAGTAACTCGGCCCTGAAACATGGCACAGGTCGGGGCAACACAGACTCACCCTGGTGGTGTGTGCGTGGGGAGGAGGAGTGTGATCGATGGACCAATCTCCTCTAGGTCCAAGATAAAAAGCAGAGGTGGGGATAGGCGTAACTAGAGAGGAGTGGGACCCTGGAGTACGGAGTGCACTCTCACTGAGCAGTTGGCTGCGTGACCTTAGGAAGCTAGAGCAGCCTCTGAGAGCCTCAGTGTCCCCACCTGTAAAATGAGATGCACAATCTCTCCCTCCTGGGTGATTGTGGGTTACCAGGAAATGTCACATAGTAGGTCCTCACCTCTAAGAGTTCCCTTATCCCTCAGAGGTTTCCAAGAAGTTTCCAGAGTGAAGAAACAATTGGCTCAGCCCTCCTGGGCATCTGGGTCTGAAGTGGCAGGTGGTTGGAAGGGGGAAGTCACCGCTCCTGGCATTGATGTCAGTGCCTCCTGGGAAATGGCCTTCTCACTTCTCCTGGACCTAAAATAGAGCTGGGGAGGCGAGGTGGGGGGTGGGGGCGGGAAGGCCTGTCACCAGCCAGAGGCAGCTCCCCCATTCCCAGTGAAGGCCTTGGGTCCCCAGGGCAGAGGACCCAGGAAGGGCTTCCCTTTTTCCATTCCTGTTCCTAAATGACCTGTGTCTCCCAGGGTGGGCTCCAGGAGACCCTGGCCTGGGGCACAAGGTTGGTGTAGGAGGGACCTCACCGGTGGTGCCTACTCTCTGCCACCCCCACTCCATCTCCGGTGTCTGGATCCTGGGGTCCTGCAGAGGTCAGCGATCGAAGCCCCTATTTTGGGGACCCGTGTTGCCCTGTGATCCAGTAGCTGGGCTGCAGGTGCGGGGTCAGCTCCAGTGGTGGATTGGGAGGTCAGGTGGTTGCAGGCAGAGCAACCTAGTCTGTCCAGAGGGGGAAATCTAGAGGGCTCCACAGGTATCTTCTGCTCCTCAAAGGTTTGGGCTGACAAGGGAGGGGCAGAAATGGGGCATGATAACCGTGGGTAAATGCCCTGGCTAGTTAATATGAAGTTCAGGTGGGAGGATTGCAATGCCCTGTATGAAGGACCCGGGAGCCCAGGAAGGGGAGGCCACCCCGTCCCGGTGGTTTAGTGACAGCAAGTCCTGAAGCCCTCCTCTAGAGGCAGCGGCACCTTTGGCCAGGTAAAGGAGCCTGTGGTATGGAAACGGGTCTGGACCCGGCTGTGGGAGGGCCCCACAGTGCCCTGTTCTGCTAGGGGGTCGAGAGATCCCAAAGGCATCCGGCGGGACTTGAGCCGAACAAGCCTCTGCCCTTCAGTCCAATCCCTGACCTTTCAGGCTCCAAAAGCCTTCGGTCGACAGAGGATCTGGGGATTGTCCGGGGAAGCCCCCTCCTGGGTGCAAAGCCCTAGGGGCGAACCTGGTCCAGGGCAGCCACGCCCCCGCATCCCGATCCCGCGGGTCCCCAGGCTGGCAATGACCAGGTCAGAACTCGGGGGTCCCTGTGCAGCCCGCCTCCCTCCTCCTGCAACTCCGCCGGACCTCGGAGCAAGGGGCGGCCGAGGAGGGGGTCGCGAGATGGGGACCGAGTGCGACTGGCCCTGCACCTGCTGAGGAAGGCCGAGGTGGTGCGGGAAGGCCGGCCCCGGGGCGGTGCCTCTTTTGTCCTCCCGTCGCGGCGGCCCGGGCCCGGCCCGGCTGGGCAGGCCCGGGGGGCGGGGGCGGGCCCTCGGCTCACGTGCTCGCCGCCCCGCTCTTAACCCGGCCCGCGGCGCGCGGGGATGGCCGCGGCCGGAGCGCGCTGAGCCCGGCGTCCTCCCCGCCGCCGCCGCCGCCGCCAGCCGCGCCCCGCGCCGGGCCGGCGCCCCCGCCCGCGGCTCCGCAGCCCGCGCCCCCGCCCGCGTCCCGCCTCCGCCCGCGCCGAGCCGCTCAGCCGCAGCCCCCGGACCCGGAGGGTTATGAACGAGCCATGAGGCGGCTGCGGCGCTGGGCGGTCGCGGCGCTGCTGCTGCTGCCGCTGCTCCCCGCGCCCGGTGAGTGACCCCCGCCCGCCCGGCGCCCCTTCCCTGCCCCCGCCCCGGGGTTTTGCGGCGGTTTCTGCTGCAGCCACATTTTCCTGCAGTGCTCGGGGTGACAGCCGGTCTAAGAGTGCAGGAGGGTGGGGGCGGGGGAGGAGGGGGGTGCGGACACCCACCTGTCCCCATCTGGCCTGCCCCACCTCGGCCATCCCTCTGCCGCTGGCCGGCGGACTCTGCGGGTCTCTGCGGTTTGGGGGGGGCAGTCGTGACAGTTCGGCAGGAGTGAAGCAAGCTCCTGGCCCCCTCCCCATCCCATCGGACTCTTCCCCCTGCGGGGCACGGTATCTTCTCCCTCGAAACCCCCAGGGCTCCCAGAGCCACGCCAGAGGGGAGGGTGGGAGAGCCCATCCCATTCTCAAGTGGCTTGCCCCAGGGTGGGCATCTGCCTACAGCTCTGGCCTTGCCTCCCCAGGTCTGGGGACCCGGGGTCCTGCTGGAGCTCTGCGTTGGAGGGTCGCACCCCAGTTGTGGGGCCCCGAAGACCCCGAGGTCACAGAGCCCAGCCGTCTGGTTGGGGAGAGCTCCGGGGGAGAGGTCCGGAAGCAGCAGCTGGACACCAGGGTCCGTCAGGAGCCACCCAGGGGCCCGGTGAGTGGAGCAGAGTGGGGAGGCCAGGGGCTGGCGCAGGCCATAGAGCCCATGGGAGGCCAGGGGCAGCCAGGGTTTGGGTGCCTCCCAGGCAGCTGGCTCCTGCGGATTCCAAGGGGCTACCAAGTGGGTGCTGGAGCCCACTAGTGGGAGCACCCACCTGCCCTGCTCCAGGCCCCCTCCATCGTCGTGGGGACCCTCTGCCCTCGGTGGACTGAAATGCCCAAGGCTCGGTCCAGTCTTGGTCAGCCTTCTGCCCCATTCCTCTCCTCCCAAAGCGAGTGGTTTTACTCCAAACAGGGCACAGGTAGGGCAGGCAGGGTAGGGAGAAGCAGCTAAGAGCCCAGCCAGGGATCAGGGTTCCTGGGTTCTTGCCATCACCACCCTTAGAGGGCCTTTTTAGAACAGTTTAGTGCTTGCTCCTGCCTCAGTTTCCCCCTTGCACTGATTGGCTTGTTGTTCTCCTTCCTGTCCTCACTGAGGATGGGGCCTTGGAAAAAGGTTCCAGACCCCAAGCGCACCCACAAATGCCAGCACCCCCTGTCCATTTCAGTTGCCAGGCCCCTCCTGCCTCCCGGAGGATGGCTGGGAATGAAAGAGATTAATTGCAATTAATAATTAATTAATATCATGTGAATAATAATCACCCAGATGGAATATTCATTCAGCACGCCTCGGCTCTCCAGGAGCTAGAAGTTGAAAGTTAGCCAGGGCAGGGGGGCGGTGGAGGGCGGGCCGCTGAGGGCCTGACAGAAACAGGGAGGAGGTGTGGAGGGGAGACTCAGAGGAGGCGCGGAAGTTTGGGCCGCTGAGGCCTCCGAGTGGTGGGAGGTATCGGGCTGGGCCGAGGAAGGAAGGAGGGAAACGGAGGCTAACATTGTGGACATCTGTCAGACTGGCATCTGGCCTGCCTAATGTACTTGGTTAAAAGCCCTTAGGGGGGGTGGGGG